>ML179244.1:127379-147452 GCA_004369135.1 Dendrothele bispora CBS 962.96 | reverse complement strand
GAAAAGAAGGCGTAAACACACGACATGGAAGTCATTTTAGAAGGTTTGGCTTATCTGCTTTACCGAATGGTTTAATGATTTGAATCGGATGTGCAAGTGTCATAGTACATGTGAGTTCCCTATCGGTGTTATTTTCGCCCTTCCCCGATCGGACCTGGACGCCTGACCAGGATTGACCACATAATTTAGATTGATATTGACTCGTTGTCAACTTCATCCTTGACGCTGTGGTGGCTCACCTCACTAGCGCTGCTGGCGCTGGTATATTTGATCTCTACTGCTGCTGCTGTTGGTGTCGACAGGAACCTGGAACTCTCGCTGAGTCTGAATTCAAATTCAGCTAACACGCCATAAGGGGATATATGACAAAAACGCTGCGGCGCCGGGTTAACCTCTCACATGCGGCTTTTACTAGTCATTTGCCTTTGTGAGGTGGCGGGAGGAAAGCGGGGCTACTCACTGTGTCCACTTATTCCTACTTGGTTTGAAAACCCAGTGACCTGGTCAAATGAATTCCGAATTCGGAACAGTCGAACTAGTGTTGCAACGGCTCCGCTCCGCTTGGCTCCGCTCAGCTCGGCTCGGCTAGACATGTTTTGGCTCTACTCGAGCCAAATAAGTGTCCGGCTCCGGCTTGGCTCGGCTAGCTCCAGCTTAGCCAAAGCTCGAGCCATTTATTTTCCCAAATGGGAATGCTGAATAACTCTGAGTGCCACGATAGAAAGGAAGGGATTACTGACCTCATGTTTTGCTTCCGGTCACATCTGCTCAGTTCTAGATACCAGGGAAGCACCCAAAAAAAGTTCAACTGTTGCAAGACAGATGTTTTTGGGCTCGGGGAAGGTGTGACACAAATCACACCAGGGTGACAGAGTGTGACTTATGTGACAATCTACAGCACATGTGACTGACAGTGTCACAGCTTATACTATATTAAGTTATACACATTCAAATTGGCTCGAGCCGCTCAGCGCTGGCTCCAAGCCGGAGCCGAGCTGTTGGGTTTTATTGTAGCTGAGGAGCCAGTCACATGGCTCGGCTCTCGACAGCTCGGCTCGAGCTAAATTTTTAGCCGGCTCGAGCCGAGCCGTTGCAACACTAAGTCGAACAGGTTCGGGAGTTTGTTTCGTTGTGGCAGCTAAATCTGAGCGCTAGCAGTACAGTACCAGCATATATATCTCAACTCCAGGTTATACCAGAACCGAGCTGGCAGCGCCGAGCCAGTGGCTAACTCGAAACCGGTCAGTGATCGGGGCGGAAAGGCTTCGGATATTATATGTGGCTTGTGGAGCCAACATAGAACGACAAGGATGTATGAGAAAAAAGCAGACAGTGACTATAGAGTAGAAAACCGGAGTGATGTTCAAAATTTTTTATGGCAATCTCTACACGTATACTCATAATTTTATTTTTCTCTGAATAGGTTTAACTAATGATGGCGCTTCCGGTGACATTGTGCCACTCCTCGCAACTCCGGTATTGGTTTCCTGCCGTCCGAGCCCAGTTACCACAATTCTCGAGTTTATGTCACCGCAACGGAGGGCATATTCTGTTCTTTATTTGTGTTTAAAAACGAGTCGCTCGTTCTTCAATTCTTCAAGTCAAATATGATATACATCTTGCAGTACGAACTCAATATACTTTCCGGGAAATATTCAGCTCAAAAGAATGGAATTGGGTAGAACACTGGGGTCGAGAATATTCTCGGTCGTTTCTGGAGGTCAGTCGCTTGGTTATTCATAGCTAAGAAAATAGACTCGGATCCACGGAGGCAGACACGTATAACCATGTCCACGGCAGTCCACATGCTTGTTCAATTTATTTGTCCGCAGCTATATACACTAACAAAGGTAATAGATACATCGCAGACCCATCGGCTTCAAGACTGAATTGGCTTCATCCAATTAAGCCACCACTCTTCTACTGCTTCTTTCGCATCATAATCAAATTGGGTTATGTAGGTGTTCCACAATAATTCGAGAGTATCTTCATTTGCTTGATTATGCTGGAGAGTTTGCCTGAACAAAGCATCTCTGGCTTCTTGCTCGGGTCCCGGTGGCATACAGAAAAGGCGAAGAACGCCAGAATCACTCGCTCTAACAATTTTGGTATGTCGTTGTGTAATCTCATTTAGTCCGTGAAGAAGAAAGGGAACCTCATCTGGAAAATTCAAGTGGGAGAATAGGTAGCCCAAGGTAAAGGCGTCCTCAAACTGATATTTGGCGTAAGTTTCTGGATTCTGAAGTTGGTAGAACAAATATTACTTACAGCTATAGCACTGATCGGTTGGCATAAAGCATCAGAAAAAGGTCTTTATAAAATGACTCTACCCACCTATTGAAAGATCCATTTATCTATTGGCAAGCGTGGTGAGTAGCCATCTTATCACGATGATGTAAAACGGTGTGGCGTACCATAGCTGCATGGGCTGCCGTTCCAATAACCACTATACGATTGTACTTATCTGCATTGTTCAACAGGACTTTGGACGTCTGTTTAGTGATATGGCATGACGTGGCAAGTTCCAACATTTTCCGTAAACTTGAATGTAGCCACATTGAGTTTAGCTATGAGGGCCGAAGAGAAACTGGAGGCAATGATCGGCCTACCGAGGTTCTTCAACTTTTTTCAACAGCTCGGGAACTTCGGTCAGTGGGTCGTCCCATTCCGTTTCTTGTAAATCAAAGTATCTTGGATGGTCGCAGAGTACATGTATAAGATAGTACTGGCCGAGTGGGTCCTGTTCACTTGGGAATGAACTCCGGGAGAATGAGATAAAATTTTTATAAGAAGCACCTTCCCGCAGATGTAAGAAATTCCATCACACATCCAAGCATTTTCCTGCCATTCACCACTGGATAAAAGTCTACAAGCTCATAGGTAGTCCAAGTTCAACTTACCCAATTATCCTGCGACAAGATAGACAGTTCTGGGTCCGTTTGCATTCGAAGAAGAGGGACCATCAATCTACAGCTGCAAAGTAAATCATGATCAAAGACGAAACTGCGCGCAAGAATGACCTGTTGTCACCTAATCCAAGGTTCAGGACCAGGCTCTTCTTTCGACTCTTCATCTACATTTTTCCGAGTCTTCTCTAAGATGACTTCATACTTGTCAAGGATTTCTTTTACAATACTGTGGTTTCCGTCAGCTCCCACCGCCTAGACAAAACGCCGCGAGATGAATGTAGGGAGATAAAAAGGTGGAGATTCAACTATATCACAGACTACCTCTCCCGTACTTGAGAGCACGGTGATAAAATCTGTCTCTACTTTCGCAGGTTGGATCTCTATAGCTTCAGAACCGAATTTGAATTCTACTCCACAACCGTTGCATAAGTTGTAGAAGTGTTTCCATAGGTCTGAATACTGAGTTGAAGTAGGATGCCATTAAATTTGTAGTGCTCAGTGTTCTTCAAACATAAGTACTTACAGAGACTTGATAGTAGTCACTTCTGAGACCAGCCCTGATTTCTTCAGTCATGAACTCCATCTTTCCAACTATTTCCGAAGTTTGTCCTAAGTGCGTACACAGTCAGTCTAGCTCAAAATGGGCCTTGAACCTAGGTGACCTTCTCGAAGGATGAAACTAGTCTTCTCTCAGCAGTTGTACAGGCACCCAAATCACAGGCACTAACCCAGGTATTATTGATCCTTTCTGGGAGAATAGATTCTGTATGTCAGGTATATGCTTCAGGAGTCTTGTCATATTGGGTGGGATTTTCAAGCTGCAAAGAGGTATGTTCTATCTGAATAGTCAGATTATAGGTAGACAATAACTTAAATTCATTGATACACACGGTGAAAGCATCCACAGTGTTCTTTTCGAGAACTACTACATCATGACCTGCTTGGCGGAGACAGTAAGCCGCGGTCAAGCCTCCTATACTCCCGCCTACAATGGCGAATTTGAGAACGTGCATAGCTTGTCTAGGAAACATCAGTAAGATACTGGGCTGAAAAGAGTGTGAATGAGACACTGGTTCTCAGTTGTATAGCACTATATATGACTCTACTCAATACTCTGAGTCGATTTGTATCGTAATCTATGAGCTTCACCGTTTAAAGTTTGGACGGGCCGTCGGAACAGCTTCAGGTCAACTCTTCCCGTCCTCTGATATGCTGACGTTACTCGTGCCCTTAAAAAAAATAAAGAAGACCGCTATGCGAAAAAACATGTATGACATCTTTTTGAAAGACTTCAGTCAAGAGATTGTAATCCTACGATCTCACGCCACACTTCCAAGCATACTACTCACTCACTCAAGAGTACGTTGAGTAAACTTTGGGCGTGAAGATCCTAACGACAGTCGCGGTTAAGTTCTGAGAGCAACCGCTGCAGTGCTGCAAAAGCCGCAGGAGCAGTTGCGGGAGCAACTTGTTACCAGTGTTCGTATGGAGACTGATGTTCGATTGCTCCCGTGGTGCACTCAGATACGATGCACGGACAAAAGTATCTTTCCTTGTTTTCTGTTATACCATGGGTTTTCTTATTTTATTTCAGTGGGATCCGTTGGCGATGCAAAAAAATCAGCATTCCTACCATGGTCGAACCTCGGATTCCATACTCTCTGGTATCACTATTGGCTGAAATTGAAAGTGTCGTGGCATCTAGTCATATAACAGTGTTGACCTCTTGACATGTTATGGGGTTCTGGATAGGTGTGAAATTTGAACGTTTGGCATAGCGCTCGGTCTTTAGAAATGGACCGGATTCCGTGATGTGTTTCTTCCTCCAAGAATTCTATAAATCGGTCAAAACATGCAAACCCTATCAGGGAATGAGGACGTAATTAGTCGCGGTGCACGCACTAGGTGGGTCACTTGTACGAATCAGTAGACGATGAAGTAGGTACTGGACAGTGCGGTAAACTCAAGTCGACTCTGCTACTTAGAGTGGGATTCATGTGTTCGGAATCATCTTTACTGATTATGAGAGAAGACTTTCAAATGAGGAATCGTCAATGCCTCCCCACTGAGAGATCCATACATCCCCAACACTGTTGGAGGATCATCTGAAAGATATGACCAGAAGATCCACTGCCCGACACGATCAGAGGACCCACTGGACGATTGCTAAACGTACACTCCTCTACACCCATAGAATAGTACATTGTCATGACCTCGACTCCGGGCTGTTGGCTCGATTTCAGAAACTCTCCTAGATGGACGTAAGATGCTACATGTCATCGGTAGGACCCTCCGGGATACCCAGACCATTCAAAAAGCTGTATATCCTGAAAAGATACATTGACTAGGAAGACATAAGAAGTGGGTCAGTGAGAACAAGAAAACGTTGCAAGAACCAGAGAATTCGATCGGTGTTCCTGCGGATTTTGTGCTAGCCTTGGGAGTGTTCAAGTACCAATACATTGAACCAACCCAAAGAATAGGATGATTGTATCCCGAGTCAATCCCGAGTCAGAAACCTAAATTCGCCAGCCGATAACTTGAAGATCTAACCAAGAGGACGGTGGCTGAACCGTGATCCACCGTATCGATCATGCCGATGCCGATTTCGTTCCGAAGCGACAGATCCCAATCTTAATCATGAGACTCCAAAGTGAAGACACCATGCCGACACCTGCAGATTATCTCTGAGCCGGCCCGGCCAAGTTACCGTACTTCAAACCAAGTACGATAACCGGGAAGGGCGGGGTCTTTTGAGACTGTTGAACAGGTGGGCTTGAGCGTTTCAGCTTGTGTCATGATGGAACTGTTGGCAAGAGAAGTCTCGAAGGTCGGTGAATCCGAGTTGGGCCTTCAACCAAGAGTGAGGTTGAACATGTAAGTTGCAGCTTCGACGAGTCCAAAGGTTATAGAAACGAAACGGCCAGTTTTTAGAACTTCGATGGAGTTGGATATGGCAAGAAAGGTTAATTTGAGGAGGAGATTGAAACATGGACTGCGAATAGAAAATGTCGAGGTTGTCCGAAATGATATTGGTTGATTTGTGATCCCACCCACCAGCCCTGACCTACCCGACCACCTTGGAATTCAAGTTTTGTTCGCTCTCGTCCTATTTTTTTGTCGTCTCATCTTTGGCCAATAGTAAGCTCTTTTTCCCTCTATTTTTTTTTTCCTTTTTGCGTAAATGCTCATTAGGAGTCTTTTGGATATTCGCTCTCTCTCTCTATCAAAACGCGAGAGCTTGACCTTTCTAAAAGGTTCTTTTTGGTAGTGCCCACCACCCTTCCGACGATTGTTTTAGATCTTTCTTTTGGAAAAGAAGATGGCAGACAAGAGCAGAAGACGAAGACGAGGAAGGATAAAGAAGTTAGACAACACAGGAAGACGAGCTCCGAGCTTAAACACAATCCTGCCCACCGCCCACCCAAAGTTGTTGAACGTTGAACACGAATAAAAGACTCCAGACTCGACTGGGATGGTAGCCCAAGCGACCGGCCAAAAGAGGCGTATCAAACTCAGAATCCCACCCACCCGTCCACTTGTAGCCAAGATCAGAGAATTGTCTTATAATTCGTCACGGATCGGAATGTCGATAAAAGATTGGAGACAATTGCAACGAATGGCCGAGTCCGTGTGGAAGCGATTTCTTTGATTAATGACCAGCGAAAAAAACGAAGTTCTGAGGCCGTTCACCACCGTTGGGAACATAGTGATAGGAGGATATAACGGTTGATATCGAGGAGAAAGATCTTCACGACAGGAGACAGCGAGAACTTGAGGGACTCGGAGACGTTGAGGGCCGTATTGACAGAGTCCGAGATGGTGACAAGGCCGGCACCCGGTGGCATTCGCTATCATTACCGTACTGGAGAATTGTTTAAGATCGAAATGCGTGGCGTAAGCAGTCTCGTCGCGTAAAGTTGGGCACCTAGAGTAACATCTTGAAATCGCGTTTGAGAACATAGACGTACCCGAGGGTGTTGGTCATGTTGATAGGGTAGGAATTGGTTGACGAGGCACCTCTGACCACGATCGAAGATGTTGCAAGAGATCGCATTTAGAAGAAGTTGAAAGGAGAGTAGTCGGTGTAACCCTTTCGGATAGTGATGCCACTCGGGTGCGCGCTAAGGCTTCACTAGCGTCGGCGAAAGTCGATCTCCAGAAGTACGAAGGAGGAAACTAGCCAAATGCAGAGGACCTATGCCGACAGAAAACTAGGTGTCTCTTGAAGAAAATTCACGAGTGGCAGAGATGGTGGGCGTTCGAATGGAAGCGATGAACTGGCAAAATTCAGACTCAGCCTGGGTTTTTATATCTTTTGTTCCCTGTCACCCACGCTTTGGCCGACCCCAATCTGGTCATGACTACCCCGTTGTCACTAACAGCGTCCAAGTCATCGGATGTCAGGGTCGGGATAACTACTTGTTCTATATGGTGGGTCTGATCACTGACCATCGATGGCATAGCTGTATGGTGGCATTACCACCTACCATACTACATCATGGTATGCAGTCTTCGCCATTCTATCCGCAGTCTGAATATAAGTGCAGTAACAGTCGCTCATAGATCCGGAGGAAGCCTATGTGGATGATCGTACACAACATTGTACTCACCGAATAACGCTGAATTTTATTTGAAAGTTTCTGCTTAATCTACTAGCTAATTATAAGTAACTTAGAGTAAAATGTTTAATGGTGATGACGCAATGTTATGAAGCAATAGCACATAATGATCTGAACATCACAGATCCGTTACAGTTTTTTCAATGACTAGGGTGTATCAGCAACTCGTCAGAAAGCTTCGCTTCTGTGCGAACGACCAATCAGCTGCGCCAGAAAGTCGTAGCCGACACTTTCTGACGTGTTGCTAATACACCCTACTCAAGTAAAAAGAACAACTTCCGAATTTTGAACAAAGAAACAGCCTGGAAAGAACCCTATTGGAAGAACAAGAATGAAGAAGGACACACGGAATTCAATTCACCACTACACCACTTCCGATCGCGTACACAACAACAGGGTCCGTGATGATGAACATCGATAAAATGATGGTTCTGATGATCATTCAATGAAATGAGGACCGGTTCAGCTATTGGAGCGACAAATAGGTAACTAAAAGATCTAGAACCTCCTTCTTGGATAAGAAGATTATACATGTGTCTGAGTCAGATATCGATGTGCATGATGTGTATAGATGAGCGATAATCATATACTCACTGGCCATGGGGAGAAGATTTTGGAAGAAGGTTGTCTGTGACTATAGCCTCGCGCGTCAGTATGACTCTTTTTCAATAACCTAAATTGTAAGACGAAAGAAATTAGATCGCATCTACTTATAATGGAAAAAACGCTTTTCATGTATCGTATTTTTTTTTCCAAGTTCCTTCCAAGTTTCTTGAGGAGCTGAAGTCCATATAGCTAAACTTGAGTAACAGCACAGGAAGGAGTTCTCTTATTCTGTCCCTCCCCGCCGACTTTCCGCTCCCATAAGGACAAAGGCGGGAAAGCACATGGAAAGCCTTCGAGTTTGTGAGAGCTCAAGGGTTAAGGGGTATTTGTCACTCTCACAGGAGATGATTATGTCTTTACCGGGTGTAAATGTATGTCTACTAGTCAGTCTGAATATCTTACTTACAGCTTTTTTCGAGGTTGTTGACTTGTGTCGAGAGTTGTTGTTGCTGTTGGAATTGATTGGCAACCTGGCGCTTCGGTTCTTTTGATTTGAGTTTGGGGATTCACTTGATCTGAGTCGACGTCTTGCATTGTCGGCTTAATAGAAGATATACAGTCACAGACACAAAATTTTTGATAATAAGAGCGCGCAAGTCTATTCTTTATCATCAGGAATACCTATGCGCGATCCGAGTCAGCCACAACCTGGAATTGTAGTAATTACAATGTCGGCAGCGTGCCGTGATGATCTCTGATCTCTGATCTCCCGCCGGACGAGGGCGGGAAACCTGCCAGGTACGGCGTTAGTAATATGTGTTTCAGCGTCTATGTTCTGTTCCTGCTTCCCGTGTGTCCTGTCAACTCCGTGCTATTCCGGTATTCCTAATGGGCCACTGCAAGCGTGGAAGGTCCAATCGAGCTGAGCCTGTCAGAGGCTTCTGATCCAAAAAGGACCATACCAATGACATACTTGAGCTACTTATCTCGGGTCGAGTTAAGTAGTAAACGGGTTTGACTCTTCGTTTTTGTTCGACGTGTCAATGAGGCTCTTCATATGCAGATGTAAACACATCAATGACTCCGATAACGCTAACGAGATATGTATATCTAATTGAGACATACTTATTGATGTGGTGTGTAGATGGCGGTATAATGGAGGGTGACTTAGTCTCCCCTAGGCAGACTGACGATATAAACATAGACACTCACCGTGTGTTTAAAATTATATGTAGGGACTAGGCGGCTGTACTCGAGTACCACGTGCACCCCACACCTTTAAGTAATGTTCAAGTTACCCTACGGATCCGTACGGTGGCCAACACATGGATCTGTATGGTGGCCTACACACAGACCCATATGTTGGCCAGACTCAACACCAACCGATGTGGTGGCTGATGTTGAGTCTGTATGCACAAATTGTTTTATGTATACAGACTCAACACCAACCGATGCAATGGCTAATGTTGAGTCTGTATACACAACAAGTTGTCTTATGTATATAGGTTCAACACCAACTGATGCAGCAGCTGATGTTGAATCTGTATGCATAAAAAGCTTTATGTATATAGACTCAACACCAACCGATGCGGCAGCTGATATCGAGTCTGTACATACAAGATATTAATGTTTTATGTAGACTCAACACCAACTGATGTGGCAGCTGATGTTGAGTCTGTATACATAACAGACCGTGTAGCAACCAATGCAGCAGCCGGCGTTGAGTCTGTGTATCTTGAGTTTGATAAATATTATGATAATAGCGAAAGACTATACCCCTGAGACTTCCACAGACCGTGTAGCAACCAACGTGGCAGCCGGTGTTGAGTCTGCATACTTTGAGCCTTTTCCTGGAGCGTGGGTTACCATACAGATCCATATGCATATGGCGGCCAATATACGGATCTGTACCGTGCAATCACTTAACACACGCTGAGGACATGGTCTATTTTGACTTGGGTAATTGCAACGTTTAACCTTATGGAAATTTTTACTTCGAACCATGAGTCTTCATTCAATTTGATTGAGTAAATAAATGAGTCAAATTATGGATATAAGATTGATGAGATACAGCTGGAATGACTACTGAGTAGTACTGACTAACAATAGATTGAATGCAAGATGCAATATGGAGTCGTTCAAGAATAAAACGGAAGGATAAAAGAACAGTGCACAACCCGTATGTGTTTGAACAGCAGAAAACTCGTTCAAGAGTCACCAGACAAAATATGTCACTTGTCGATATGGATATTCTCTTCTAGTGTGCCGACCACGCAAAGTCACACTATAGAATAATGTATGCGCTAGTAAGTGTTTATAAGAATGTGGTAAGAGCTTAGTAGAAAAAGGTAGAAGAAAGAATACGGGAAACCGCTTTTCTGTGCACATAATGCCGATATCGCAGGTTAAATAGGAGATTGACCCGTGAGCGATGAATGAATTCATGACGAGGTACAGATGTCGATCGGACCGATGACATTGAGGAACTTCGTACAGCTCGAATGACCACTAACTGACTACATACTAACTGAATAGTAGAGACACGTACAGTCGGGTATCGTAAACGTAGAGTAGATGGCAGCAGCACACAAGTATACGTAGTATCTCGTGTTCTCAGCGATGTATAGATTCGAGAACAACGGTCGTTCTTGAAAGTTCAAAGGAAGCTTAGGGGGTTGAATAGAACGTTCCTAGCTCAGTAGGTATCAAATTCATGATGATCAGCCGCTGTCCATTGTCCATCTTTTTCTAGACAGTTGTTTCTGGTTCTCGTAGGAAGCTTAAGAAAGTTTAATACGCACGTAGGTTACACAGGTCGTATGGAGAATACTTTGGTGATAGGAGGGCCTTAATTACATAGGACTTGTTTGATTTTGATTTTTGTTGTAAGTACGATTACGTGCTTTTGCCGTATCCCAACAGCATTAAAACCTTGCGCGCTTGTGTGTCGAAAACGGTGCCTCCCCTGACGCACTGGTGATAGATGTTAAGCTTGATTATTCAAAATTACACTGCAAAGATCAACGACTCTTCCTCTGGAAAGAGGATGCGCGGATGCTAACGCGCTCCTCGAAAACGTGGGTTTTGTAGTGGGTAATGAGAAACGACGATGAGCCGGAGAGATAAATTTGACAATGATGCTGTGAAGAGCTGTGGAGTCCCAACGGAAGGGCTTTTGTTATGCATATGACAAGACGCTACAGCTTTCCGGACGTCCGGCGTGCGGTTTCTTGTGATTTTGTGGATGCCAATTAGGAGTGCTGAGTCTGTCGACATTGAGGTCGACTCGAAGGGAGAAGGAGGAGAGCAGAAAGGATTGGTGGTAGATATAGACATGGCCCGAATAGAGTGTCATGGATCGTGGGATTGAGCAAAAATAGTGGGTGGGATAAAGAACGGTTGGCGAACCCCGCAGCATTTGTCATTCAAATGAGTTGGGCCACTTGGTGTAAGCGAACATTCCATCCTCCGTCCATTTACCGACTATATCCAATTTTTCTCTAACTCTTCCTCTTCTTCTTCCTTAGATTCGTCTCAATACTCGACTTGGAACCGCACTAGACGAATTCAGGCTACTCCCTATCTCGCCCGCACAGAAACGAACGCTTCTCGTCAGGCAAGAGCGATGGCCCAACCTTCTACAGACAACATCCACGGCCTTGGGGTCGTCAATAACAACAACAACACCAATGGTAACAATAACGGGAAGGATAAGAAGGGGCCAGACTCCCTTTTTGGTCCAAATGTCGGTGTTATCAGCAGTGGTCCGGCATGGACTGCTCAGACGGAGAAAAAGGTTCTCAAGGATGAGCTGACGGTAGATGTCGTCAAGAATTGGATTGAGAAGAGCAAAGAGGTCTGTTTTCTCTCTATATCTCAAATCTTCCCTCTCAACTTGGAGGTCATCCTCAACGCTTTTTTTCATTACAGCCATCTCAACCAACAACAACGCTCCAAGCCCTTGTCAATCTTAAGCGACCCACTATTCGACTTTCTCCTCTCACTTCCTCATCAAATGACGACGACCCTGATTCACATCATGCTCAACAACACGGTCTCGAGTTTGAATACGATTGTGACGCTCCCAAATGTGGAATATATGTCCATGTTCTATTACCTCCTAGCCACCCTGATGCACCAGCTTCTACCGCTGCTACTGCTACTGGTACTCTCGGTGTCACTTCCGCGACATCGGGGGCTGACGTCGGCGTTCCCCCGGATTCCGCTTCACCTCTCTCAGACAACAACATGACCTCTGGCACTACCGCTAAACCCAGACTCGCCAAACTCCTAGTATTCGAATCTGTCGTCGAGGGAGGTTTCGGTAAAGTCCTCAAAATTGAAGAAGGTGCCGTCCTCGAACTGGGCAGGTTCGATGGTGCGAAAGCTATAGCCAAGACTAAACCCAACCTCGCTTCTTCCTCGTCTTCCAACTCGAACGTGATTGCTGAAGGTGTTACTAGCGACAGTAACAGTAACATCGCTATGAACGGGACGACGAACAGCACTGTCAACAGTAACAGCAATACCGCTAACAACAATTCACGCCACGCTCGTCGTCGTTTGACTCATTTCTTCCGTCGTCATAACCATCACAATATGTCCGTCTCTGGTCCCGCTTTGGCTGTTGTCGATGCTTCGTCTGCGTCTCCCAATGACCCTTCCGTCACCGCTACCAACGTCAACGGAAACAACGATGGGAAAGACAAGGACAAGGACAAGGACAAGAAGGCGGAGGATTTGAACAATGGAGTGAGAGTGACTATACGATTGGCCGCTTTAGATGAGCAAGGGACGGAATTGGCAAGTCCGAATGAGCAAGTGACGTATTTGTGTATCGAGAGGTTTGGAGTCAAAGCTCCGAAGGTGACTGCGTCAGATTCGACAGGACAGAAAGAAGGAGAAGCAGGTGGGAATGAAGCGGCTGAAGGAACGGCAGGGACAGGGGCAGGGGCTAGTAAGGCGGAGGAGAAGGAAGAGGAAGAGGAAGAGGATACGAGGCCTTGGGTTGTTAAGGTTGTTAAGAGAGAGGCTACGGTGAGTACCTGTTCTTTTATTGTTTTTTTTTTTAGTTTACAACTCTCTCTAATTAAACTAATCATCTTCTATCCAGATCGGCCCACACACTTTCCACCTACACGAAATCTACGGTCTCACCTCCTCGAGCACCTCCTCAAACACCCATGCACCGACTGCTCCTCTTCCTTCTCAACATACTTACCCACCTTTACCCGACCAAGGTCAAGCAGCAGGAGAAGATCACGAATCAGGGGATACACCTTCAGAATGCTTACTGTGTCTTTCGTCGCCAAGGGAAGTGGTGTTGTTACCCTGTAGACATTTGGTGGCGTGTAAAGATTGTGCATTGAACATGGTGGAATTTGGTGCTGGAGGGACGATTACTCAGGGCGAAGGGGACACAACTACTACTGGAGGTGCTGCTGCTGGCAATGGAGTGGGAGGTGCAGGTGGTACTGGAGTAGGTGGCACAGGTACAGGAGAAGCAGGGACGGGAACGACTACTACGGTCGCGCCGTTGCAGAATGTGAATGCGAGGAGAAAGAGAAAGGCGAAAGGATGGTTTTGTCCTGTTTGTAGACAACGTGAGTTTTTTTTGGTCTCTTTAGCGGAAGGTTTTTCTTCCTGCTTCGCTTTTGGCTTCTTTATACATATTAGATTTCCTTTTTCCCTGTGTTTTTCTCTCACGTCAAACCAACTAACCTTCCCTCTCTTTCCTCCTCTCTTTCCAGCATACACCTCCCTCCTACGTATCACCACCAACCCTCCACCTGTGGCCACTTCTGCCACTGGTGCACCTGGCAAGTCGAGTAACGAGCAAGACCGGGAAGGAGAGGAACACGGAGATTCTGATCCTGATGTCGATGCGGATGTAGATGGATTAGATGGGGAAGAAGCCGATGTGACCCAAGCTGATCCGATACCTTCCGCTAGCAGGACTGCTGGTGAAAACACGAACGCAAGTGAATCAGGAGGAGGACTGCCGTTACCGGTTACGACGAATGTCCCTGGTGTAGGTGCTGCTGGGCAAGGTGCTGTTAGTGTTAATAATAGCTCGAGCCATGATGTCAATGCTGTTGCGAATGCTACTGCTACCACGGCGGCGACGGCGGCCGGTGATGGTAATGGTGCAGGAGAGGAGACCTCTGGTGCTAGTGGTTCTACAGGAGGAGGGAGGTTTGGTAGACCTGGGTTTTTGAAGGGATTGACTGGAAGGAGTAAGAGTTCGAATGGGAATGGGAACGAGCCGAGGGATTTGGAGAGTCAGTTGTAAGAGATAATGAGTACATGTGTAGGTTGAAGGGGAGGATGGTAAGATGAGACGGAAGGTTGATGGTGTGGACTATTTATTCGAAAAAAGGGGAATACTAAAGTTTTGGATGTACAAAAGAGGACTTTGTGTGTCTTCTGTCTCTGTCTCTGTCTCGAATATGTTTTTGTCTCTTTTACTTTTTTCTATTCCTGTTTTCACTCTACCTAGTCTTGTCTTGCTTGTACTTTTACTATATACATACATACGTTACTCGTTACTGCCACCATCCCTCTTCCCTTTGTCTCTTACCGATTTAACATTATATATGCAGCCTTCGCCTTGCCTTGCCTCTGTGTTCGTCCATTTTTCCTCAGCTTCTCGACGTTCTTGCCTGTGACTCGCCGAGCTTTTTCTTTCATCCTCTTCTTTCCCTCTCCCCAGATTGTCATTTCGAGTTTTGACATAGCGCTTTTCTTTTCTGAATCCGAGCGATGGTGAGTGCTGTTTGTTTCTCACTGATACGGCTTTTATCATTTTTCGTCGTTTCTCCTCGCTTGACAATTTCACTTTGAACTTCCTTTTTCTCTTCCCTCCCTCCCTCTCTTACCTATGCGCACCGTGTACTATGTCAAGTATATAAATCCCTAAATATGAATATTTATATATATGTGTGGTGGTACCAGCTTTATGTGTAGTCAGTCTAGACCTACTACAGAGGAGCAGGACTGGCACCTCCTCCAGAACAGTTGCGGTAACTCCATGTCTGGTCATTACTTGTCCCATAATAACCTATACTTATTTTCCTACATTAGACCGTATCTGCAACGGGAAATATCTAGGCTCCACTCATAAAAATGGAAGTGGGGCTAGTAGAAAATGCTTGTTCGAAGTCAGCCAGACGCAAAAAAAAAATTGTGACACTGTCACTCCGAGTAGGAGTCTGTCAATAGCGATGGACCATTGTGACCTTTTTAATCTTCAATCTGCCAGTATCTCAACCACTGCTCCCAAGCCAACAATTTCCTGGTATAAGCCTTCAATAAACACGCTGGGAGGCGACACTGACGACTCATGAGTGTGACATGTGGTGAGTTATCGACATTTTGGAGATATTGGGACCAGGTGGAGCCTAGTAGATAATAGACCATTTTGAACCAACAAAAAATGGTCAAATTTCCCGTTGCAGATACGGTCTATTCAAGATTTCTTCTTTCAAAAAGGGCTTACACCCAATAGAGCACATCTTGCAACGATAATTTTGGATGACCCCACATTCCATACAAAGTAGATTTCAATTGATTTGAGCTTAAAATGGCCAATCTTGGATAGGAGTATTACATAAAAAGAGCCTGTCAAGAGTAGAAATTTCTTAAATGATGTATTCCATCATGGTGTAGTGGCTAACATTATCGCCTCTCATGTATAGCGGCAGCCGATTGGCCACAGATGAGCGCGATAGCCCAGGGTTCGATTCCCTGTGATGGAATTGGTCTCAGCGCTGTTTGACGTTTCCTTTTTGTACGATCAGTGACTGGCAACAGCCTTAAGCAGTCTCAGCTTACATTACTTTCAGAACTTATGTTGTAATGATCACACATTGCAGCTGTTCCTGTAAGTAATGGCAATCCACTACACACCCGAAATTTTTTTAATGTGTAACCTGTAGGTGTCTACCATATGGAGTCACATTTCATCGCGTGCATATTGTCGAGTGGCTCCGTGAAGGGTTCTGACACTGAGGTGACCTTCTATATACGGTAACAAGGTTACATTGTATGACAGTATGTTATACACATTCACAAAATGCCGCGCGTGACGATTGCCATTACTTACAGGAACGGCTGTAAGTATGTCGACACAAACATTGACTCTTAGGGACGACAACAATGAGTCTCCCGTTCGACTCATCATGACACCAGCCAGAAGCCACTCAAGAATGATTACAACCAGTCGGTGACTGAAGCTATATATGCATCTTTCGGGTACACAAAGCATCCATATTTTTGCATGAGGGTGAGGGCATGTGCTTATCATGTCATGGGCGGGGCCATACGTATGGGAGGAAGACAAAGAAGTAACTAAAAATAAAAGTTGAAGAAATGAAAACAAATTCCCTCATGCGATGAGCTTCACAACACCACCAGCTTCCTTGATTTTTCGCCTGAGGAGAGAGAACGGTCCCGTTAATAATCTAGCTGGGTGGATGAAGGAGGAAAGGACGCACTCTGCGATCTCGGAAACGAATCGCGCTTTTACAATACAGGGGAGTTTCGGAAGGCTAAGAGATTAGGGAAAAAACCGAGCTTTTAGCAAACTGTTGCCAATGAATAAGAATGGGACCAACAACTACAGACTTACGTTCCGTTACCCAAAACTTTTCCATATCCATGTCTCAAAGTGTCAATGACAGGAACGACTTCCGAGTCCTCAGTCAAACCCTTTTTCTCCTCTTCAGATACGAGAGTCCATAACTTGTCGACGTTGATGATGGGACGCCAGTATTTGTTGCGGGTGAGATGGAATTGGCGCATACCAACCTTACCGAAGTAACCAGGATGGTATTTATCGAAGTTGGTTCTGGAGATGACGGTTTAGAAGAGTTTGGAGGAAGAAAAAACGGAAGGAAGGAAGGAAGACACACCTGTGGTGGTGCTGACCACCAGCGAGACCACGACCACCTGGGTGCTTGCGGTGCTTCCCTACTCGTCCGTGACCGGCAGAGACATGACCACGGTGCTGCAGTATTAGAGAAACGGGTGGCATTTTTCAAAAGTCTAAGAAGGTGAAGAGGGGTGTAAGCTTTCAAAGTCTTTTTTTTGCGGGCGGCAGGTAGCGTCATCCAATCCAAAACCCATCCATCCACCTTCCCAATCACTCTTTTCTCCATGTATTTCCAGCTTGTAAAGGATCCGAGACACTTCCAGACGACAACAAGACAGAATTTGTGGAGGGACTAGCAGGGGATACTAACCTTGACGTTGAGGATCGAAAATCTGACCGACTGTTGGGAAGGTTTCGTTGGTGTTTGGATGTGTGGGAAAAGGTTGCCACAAAAGCCAAATAGAGACAAATCAGCCCATAAGAAATCGTTGACCGTGACGTGCGCGTTGGTCTTAGCCCAAATATCGCCACGAAATTATTCGAAATGAGAGTCCCTTTTTTCCAACTGTCTTCTTGAATAAACCCAGACTTAAGTAAGTACTCGGTGTTCTCTCTTCAAAGGACTCAAATTGTTTATGAATACAATGAAAACGTATTATCACATTTCAACTACTACTTGAAAGTTTTAGCTCAGAGAATGTGGGTAAAAGCTCAAGTCCCATCGTCCATCTTTTCTTTGCCTTCTCGGCTTCCTCCTCCTGAACTTGAGCATCAGTTTGAGAAACCCCATGCTCTGTCTGTTCCTGACAACCCTGGTCATCAACCCAACGAAAAAGAGAACCTGGAGTATATTGAGTGAAGGAATAACGTTTCTCATGCTGGCGAATAGAGACGTTGGAGCGTACAAGGATGCCGGAGGGAACAAACACGAGTGAGCCAGGAGGAAACTCGATCACAAGACGCAAGTCCCATAATATGAGATGTGCACTTTGCTTCGGATCATAGTCGCCCAAAGCCCAAATGGCGCACCACTCGAAGGGCAGGTTGGAATCGCCGACGCGAGGAAAACAGACTGTTTGTGGTCCGAAATCAAATGTCGCTGTGGACCAGATACTGTTGGGGAAGGGTGTTTTGAGTGAAGGGTCGGACTCTAGAAGCTTTTTTTGGCAGGTAGAGTAGTAGGAGTAAAGACGAGGTGCCCACGTATCAAAAATGCCTTGAGTTTTTTGTCAACACTTGAGTATAGTCCAGACAAATTACTGTGAAGTTACTCACTGTTGGCAAAACCAGATAGGCGTTTGAAGATCTTGTGCTGACAGAGAGTGTCGAGAGTTTGGGTCTCCTTTTCGTTATGAACAAGATTGCAGGGTTTGGCAGTGTCTGTGTCATGAAACACGCCGACGTCGCGGCACATGAATTGGCCTCGTCGATGTTCCTTTGACGAAATATTACTGCGATGTGCCTCCAAGAGCTCAGTAGCATCAACATTAACAGAACTCCAGTTCTCTTCATCAGGTGAACCAACCAGCAAAGCGCATAGTCGTCCTTCGGCGCCAGAAGAAAAAATGGGAGTCGGAGTTCTATGTCAAAGATCAACAACGGTCAGCCACCATGAGAGATCATAGGAAGTAGAGTGATAACGTACCGGCCATCCCATGCTAAAAGATCCATACCATACTTCGAATCCGGCCCAACAAGCTCCTGCAAGCTCCGAGTAATCTCTGGGCAGGGACCATCTCGAAGTGCAGTAGAAGTGACGCACGTATTGGTCTCGAGACTGAAGCTGGTCCGTACTTCAGGGGTATGAAGATGTTTCTTGCGTCGTGCATGGGCTTGGCCAGTAGTAGGGCCGTTGGTTGGTTTACTTTCTTGACGCTTTCGTGTTCTGTTCTTCTTGCTGGCAGCTTTGGCACGTTCAATCTCTCGTTTCCTCTTGTTGGAAATTTGAACCTCAGTTATAGACGATGGACTTCGGCTAGAGGGTAGAGAAGTGAGTGGAGGGAGTGGAGGAGAGCCGTTGCCGAGGTCCGGGGCGTTTTCGTCCAGAGCGCCTTTATCACGTATAGTTTGGAGGGGAGCAGAGTCTCGCGGGCAAGTTATCGAGGTAGGCGCGGAGGGATCGCTAACGGCTGTGAAGGTGTGTCAAACTCTCAGACTTTCATCGGTAGCAAGGCACGAATATCCCTGCCTCTCCGACAACCACACGTCTCCTTCGTATTTCAAAGGTGTGCGGTGAAGAGAGGTAGGTCTATTCAAGCCGGAAAGTCAGGGTGAACGCGCACCGGTCGGAAAAATCGCGTTCACGTGCAGACTAGAGTTACTAAGTTGTCCAGCGTCATCCGATCTGAAATCCATGAATCCACCTTCCCAATCACTGTTTCTCCAGTTATAAGGGATCCAAGACACTTCCGGACGACAATGAGACAGAGTTTGTGGATGGACTTAGCAGGGGATACTTGACGTTGAGGATCGAAAATGAGGATGTGTGGGAAAAGGTTGTCACAGCAAACAGAGTCACAAGCCCAAAAAAAAATCGTGACGCGCGTTGAGTCTTTGTCTGTTCCCTGCTTAAAGGTGAGTTCTGCCGGTCCTCTTCGTTTTCATTCGATGATGGGGCTTTTTTGCCCATATTTATTGTCGCTGATGCGCCGGTTCAAAAATTTGGCTGGCATATGTGATCGCAAATGTGTCCTGAACTTTTTTCGTCTTTTTTTGCCTTGGACTTGTTGAACTGAATTTTCTTCAGTGGTGTTCGGTGTTCTCTACACTGGCTGTCGTTGGGTGCTTAACACGCAGAGGTGAGCACCTTTTGCTTTCAGAAGGCCCACTTTTGAAATGATTAAACACAACTTAATAATCTGTCAATCCCCCGAGCGCCAAAGCGCGATGGCGATTCTAACAGTTTTTTTACATGCATGGCTTTATGATCCTCTTCGGTTCCCCTTTGTCGACCTTCTACGATGTTTTTTACTGACTTTGACTTAGTGTTCGTTTAGGTTGTACCACGTAGCTTTTCTACAAGTATTCCAACGTGAGTTTTTACCTACCTTTCTTCCCCTTTTCGATGATTAGAACGAATTCTTTCTTATGCGTCCGAGTTTCTCGATGACGATTCACGAATTTC
>ML179244.1:81262-125671 GCA_004369135.1 Dendrothele bispora CBS 962.96 | reverse complement strand
GGACCGCAGTCTAGTTGACTTCCTCACCGATATCGGTCCGATATTTCAAATTTCGAAGTTCACTCTGATATAGAAAAATAATATGGGATGACAGGTCAAAGATCAGGTTAACAGCACTATTCATTCTCTAAACACCGGGACTGGACCTGGTTTTCTGTTCTCTAGCATTCGGGGATGAGTGGTTAAACTCTTCTCTATATCTTTCGTATCGTGCATAACGACTGTTATCTTCCGTGAGTTCTGGGACTTCAACTTCGTCTATAACCTACTCTAAGCTGAATGGGTAACCAGGAGAGCCTAGTTTGCGCAGGCTGCTTTTGCGCGAGTCGCGCACAACTAGTTGCGCAATATAACTGCGCCGTGCACGCACATGTGTGTGGGGTTTAAAAAAAACCAGGCTCAGTAACCTCCACCCGTGAGCGTGGTTCCGAGCGAATCACTGATTCGTCGTGTCGGTGGAGTTTTGTACAGGCGGAGCAGGCGAGCATCAGAAAGTATTCGTACATTTGGTGTATAAGCGAAGCTTTAACAGA
This sequence comes from Dendrothele bispora CBS 962.96, assembly GCA_004369135.1. Taxonomy (NCBI): domain Eukaryota; kingdom Fungi; phylum Basidiomycota; class Agaricomycetes; order Agaricales; genus Dendrothele; species Dendrothele bispora. Next base: position 125,138 of record ML179244.1, on the reverse strand, counting down.
TACAGTTTCACTCATACTTATCATATGATCGATATAAATTCTAATACTTACTTATATGAAAAAACGGGGATGAATAGAGGTAGGTAAGGAGACAAGCAGGTAAGAGAAGTTAAGATCTAGACTCTAAGATCAGGGGTTCACACGAACCGGTGAGAGAAGGTAAAGTGTTCAAAAAGCTCCATAATAACTCTGAACGTCACCAGAAAACGAACTCTCTACCAAACCAGACGAAAACGGGGCCATGACTCATATGCTCTAACCGGTAACCTTATCTCCAGATCTGTACAACTTTATATAGTTTTATATGCATCTGTGTAGCCAGTGAATGGTACAGAAGGCCGATATGGTTGGACAACTCACACAATTCTTTAAACCCATCCTGCAGGCTGCGCCTTACACGTCTAAACGCACTGTATAAGCGCACTGTATTGCGCAGTCACTGAAATTACTCTTTTATCACAATACTCCCTTAACCAAGACTCTTAGCGCAAAGAGAGACTAAAAAACGCGCCTTGTATAAAATTAATTCTTATAGATCATGCACCGGTTTCCTTAAAGCGACGGTAAGTGGAAAAGTAGTTTAAATATGATGTACATGCACTGATGCCTTCTCAAAACTTTTTAGGTAACCGGTGCATGATCTATTACTTTTTTATAGGGAAAAATGGATAACGTGATTACTTAATATGTACAACTTCTACTTAATCCCCCCCGCCTGCACTTAGGGATGATCTTCTACACCGACACGTCGAATCAGTGGTTCGCTCGGAACCACGCTCACGGGTGGAGGTCTCAGTAGGTAAAGGTTTCAACGGTTATTACGACATGTATGTCGAGGATGAACAGGCGACTGGTGGTGGAGTAAGAACAAGGGGGGGAGTGAGCATGATCTTTCAGAAAAAAATCTCTTACGAATGGCAATGAAAACACTCAGCTATTGAGCAAGAGTAGTTATATACGTCCCATTGAATCTTCGGAAGGGAGAGCATGGATCCAATCTGTACCGCTTAGTCTCCTATTGGAACATTCATAGTTTTAGTCACGAGCATCCCATAATAGCGCAGGAATTAGGAATGAGTGGGAGATCTTTCGGAATACCCGTCCTACCTTTCTACGTGGAGAAAGATTTGAGCCATGTATAGGTTTGGGTACAGTGTCTACTTTTTTTTTTCGTCTTGTTGACTGAGTAATGTTTGAACGGTTTGATTGAGTGTCCTTTGGAGGTTCGTCGGCGATATCCGCGTATGAAGGCGAGGCACTGGGAGAGGCTGGGGAGAGAGTTTGGGGTGTGCTAGATGCGTAGAGGAGAGGAGGCGCGGGTGAGCTGGCCAGTTCGGTAAATGCTACGGGTTGGCCTAGGATTTGGGCGAAAGTAGCAGTGAGGCCTATAGGCCCTTGTCGTAAAGCCTCATCGGCTTCCTTTGGGAACCTGAATAGTAGTAGGGGGGCTGTTTTGGCGGCTTCTTGAGTAGTCACTTCCTTAGATGGGCCACAATATACTCTCTGTGCTTTTCAAAGGACTCCCTCTCTCAGACCTACTAAACGTCCTCTCCCGCCTCTCTCGACACTTTCTTACACACTACGGCGTAGATCTTCTCTAAGTCTTCTTCCTGCTGCACCCTCTACTAGTAGCTGTATAGCACTACTGCTCAGTACCAAACACATAAAGGCTCAACCAGCCACGCCAACAAGCAAACCTAGGAAGCACCGGACGCCCGCGAAGACTCGTTATGTTTCCCAACTACTTATGTCGAACCCACTCCCAACACTATCTCGGCTCCAATCCTAGCAAAAAAAAAAGAATAAAGATAAGCAAAACGCAGCCCGACTGTAGCAAGGAGACCTAGGGTTACGTCACTAAGGAGCATGTTCCAAGCGCAGTGTTTGAAGTTACTTCGCCCGGTGAACTTCCCTAACCACGCAAAAAAAGAGGGAAGATGCGCAAGAGCAGAGCAGGAGTGATTAGAAATAAAAAGAACTATCGCGCAGGGGCGGCGGAGCTTCAGCCTACTTTTGTGCCTGCTCTGCCGATTACGCCTTCGAGCTCGCAAAAAGCCACCTCCTCGCTTCCGTAACCTTCGACTCTTCGTCTCGCAAAACATTTCTCAACAAAGACATCTTAGAATCTTTAACATCTATCTTTAACATCTCACGTACATATAGATGATCTCGGAGCTAAATATCGACAGCAATAGAACCAAAATATATGTTCTTAAATAGACCAACAGGAACTTCGAGGTTGATTCGAGTTAAGCAAGGACTTGTTCTGTCGGACTGTAATCGTGTACATGTTCTCGCTGTATAATACGACATCGGAACCCGCCACGACTCCTGCCGGATGTCACTTGTCCCAAAGTCTTATGTACTCGTAATTCTTATCTGTGATTACTATGTTACAAGATTTCGTTCCTCCTTTTTTCGGTCGTTACCATCGCGATCTTTAGGTTTATTAGGAAGGGTCGGCAGGGGGTTCGGCAAGGGGGTCGTGGTGAAGGTTGTGGTATGCCTAGCAGTGGTCTTCGCTTTGGAGGTCTTCCTGGACGTGGCTCTGGCGGACCTGGTCTTGAGAGCTGAAGGAACTTTCTTTTGAGAGCAAACTTAAACCACAGCTCGCTTCTCTCCCATGGCTACTCAAACAATGTACGAACAAGCTCATGTCGAAGACCTCACTAACTCGGCAGACAAACCTAAAAATCATCCCTTCATTCAATTGTATGCCCACCAAACTTTTCCAAACCTTCTACGAAGTTCCCCCACATCTTATCACTCGCAATTGGTGCCTTGATATATCCTCCTTTGACTAAACCCCATCTCTCAACCAAATACCCCGCGATTTTCATAACACCCCCCAGAGCTTTTACTTCCTTCTCCTCAATCATCTTCCTCGAGAACCCGGGTATATTTTCGATATACCACCCCTCGTCCAGTCTGACAATACTCGCTTCAAACAAATCGATGACGCACTCGGGTATGACTATCCCAGTAGTACCGACATGAATCTGTCGTTTGACCGACTCGACTGCTGCATCATAAGCCATCCTATGCCCAATCGCCTCCACAATCTTCTGACACCTCGGTAGAATATACGTATTCGTGAGTGGGGATCGATGATTCGGCCCAGACGCCTTCATGATCTCTCGGCATTCATCCAGAAGCCCTTGCTCATGACGGGCAAGAAGCGAACCAGGATCTCGACTCTTCGGCAACGAATATTTATTCAAAATCAATTCGTTCACGAGACGGATAGCCACTCCTAGGATATCTCCCTCTGCAATGGCTATACCTCTCAGCTCTGAGTGCATCCGAGACATCATGTTAACGTGGAAGAGGCCCTGAGCTCCGCATCTTTCGGAAATGGTGTAGCAGGCATGGGAAGCGAATTGGATAGTGATGGCCTTGGAGACGGCGGCTAGAGAGTGGCGGATACGAAGGGTGGCTATCTACTTGAACTGAGACGTTGTGAGACGTAGGAATTTTCTTGGACGGGTTCTCGGTACTGGGATAAGGGTCTCTGCCGCTGAATACCTCCGTGACCCAATCATGGAACGCGTCCAACACATAGGCTCGAGCAACGGCGGTGAGGATCGGGTTTTGTTGCGTCGAAAAAGATATGATCGGTATTTGCGATTTAGACTTGACTTTCTTGTCGCCGGGGACAGGCCCAACAAGTCTTCTCCAGGAATAAAGCCACCCAATGTTCGCACTTATTTTGATCGCACTAGCAGCGCCCAAGGACAGCGCAAGTGCACCGACAGAGACACGAGAAGCCGCCAGCTCGAACGCGAGTTTCGATTGCGTCAAACGCAGGTTTAGGGCGCTCTGTTCGAAGGAGTTTGATGGTGGACCTGATTCCGAAGCTTGGGAGGGATATTCCAACATGGCTCCTGCCGGCAGTTTGACATTTTCGAAATAAGTGATCGAGTGTAGAACAGGATTGGAACCTTCACGGGGTGGGAGGAGTCTTAAGGTAATTATGTAGTCAGGATCAAAGGGGTAAAAAATGCAACTTGATGTAAACATACCTGGTACTCACACCCTCATACATTCTTTTTCCATCATGAATGTTGACCAAGAAAGGTCTAATTCCCTGATCCTCTTCGTCCACTATCATTTTCGCGAAAACAGTCGCCACACATGGCACACCGTGATCGCCATAGGGTGTAGTTGGAGGCATATATTTGCCGGCCTCGGGTCGAGGAGTGTGCAACACCCAATGACCTTTTCCTAAGCTCTTCCTAGAGCTAAGGATCATCCCATTGGGATCTGGAACCCACGTGGCTCTCGTTTCCATATTTTCGGCATCTAAACCGTGGCCGATCTCAGTCATGCAAAACTGGCCGTTCACTTCCATTTTAGCCATCCTTTTCAGAAGGTTCGCAAGCTCAGGATCATGACAATAAGGAAGGTATGAACAGAGAGTACCGAGGGCGAGATTGCAGTGGATGGTGTACAGGGTTCCGGCTGCAGCATCTAGAGCGAGAATAGGGTCTCGATGAGAGTTCCAGAAGGCGGGGCTTAGTGTCACTATGTCCTTTAGTGTCAGATCTACAAATGGGTTGTCAATGAGCTGCAAGGACACAGGTTGTAATAAACCCAAACATACTGTTAGCTCTTCCCATAGCTATACTTCTCTCGAAGCTTAGCTTGGCCCTCTCTTTCGGTGTACGCTCGTAGAGTTTCCACTCTTGAAGGTGAGAGTAGTAAAGGGGATCATCTATCAAATGAGATGTTCTAGGCATAGATATAGCTCTGTTCTTGAAAACGATATTTGGGAGATGTCAGAAGTGAGGATAAGCGAGGAGCCTCTTGGGTGCAAGTGATCCATCATATGCCTCGATAAATACCCACCGCAACTGGAAAAGCCCGACTTTCTAAACAGGGCTCATCGTTATTAACACGGACCCGAGAAAAGACTAGTATCTTGAGGGGTCGATGAAGTTTAGACCTACTATGCGTCATTTCTTTGCAAAGTGTGGTTTTGAAACAATCACATTTTGTCAGTGAAGTCGACCCTGCTCGACGTCCGTGTGCCCAGTTCAAGTTCCAACGCCGCCGTGGGCGGAGTCATTGTGCCTGGTAGGACAAGATACTCTCTCCATCTCATTTTCATCATACAATATTTTTTTTCGACGTCTGTGACCAATGACGAGTAATAATCACTGGTCTGGACTAATGCCTAAAAATATGGATTGATAAATTAGTAAGAACATAGACAGCCTGAATTCAGATCTTCGTTGCGGAAGTAGATTTAGCGACAAACTTGTTTATTGATGGCGTGGATCTTCGCCAAGATCTGGGCCCATGACCTGAAGGATCGAAGCTTGGAGCTTGAAGTTTTAATACATGATTGGACACTGTTAGTCTCGAGTATCCGGACTGACGATATACACTTGACACTCTTCGTGTGTGTAGGACACTGTGGCGCATACATGATGACTGTGACCAACTTAATACAACAAATCTGGGTAAGTTTGTAGCGGCGTAGGAACGGTACTTGTCACGCGTCATCAAAATTTGCGAAACTTTGGGCACGATGGTCGAATTTTCCGGACCGTGACATCGCCCAAAGCTTTCGATTTTCGGTGGCGTGAATTCTGCGTGCCAGTGGCTGTACACCTGCGAAATTTTTTATTTCGTTTTCCTCAAGTGGGAAGTTTTTTTTTAAATGTAGTAGCCTTGTACGTTTGAGATGACATCCAGCCTCAAGTTTGATCAATAGTTATAACGACCGAGCCCTGCAAAGATTGTAAATAAGTAGCTTGCAAATTAATTTGGCGGCACGCAGATTTTTCAATCTGGAAGTTCCGAAAAGTGCTCGCAACTCTAGCGATTTCATTGGTCACAGTAGGTGGCGAACCGAACAAAATGGTACAGTATACCATGATATGACATCTATTTGATATTATGCTTGTGGTCTTATTGAGGGATTAGTGTGGCGCTGGCGTACACCACGTTCGCACGTGGCCGATCCCCGCCGACCATGCGGCACACAATTTGAAAGGTGCAAACTCTTTGACGACTGTTGTAGATACTTGTATCTCGACGTGACAAGTCCGGAATATTTTGGTACAGGGCGGGTTACATCAATTTGAATGGTACTTTTGAAACAGATAACTTACTGCGGTTAATGGGACGGTTCATTAAAAGCAGAAAATAGGACTACATTAAAGCAGAGTCAATACGTGTTGGAATCAGATCTTCTATTGGACGCTACTTTTATAGCAGTGATATAGTAACGTCGATTTATCCAAGTCCGAGTCGGTGGAACTTAGAACAGATGCCAGAGAGAGTATAGTGCGACTGAATAACCCTGGAGATCTCATTTGGTTAAATGGTGCAGATGGGATCGTTGGACCATATTAAACCTGACTACATGATGACGTAGTTGTGAAAGAGAATCGCACAAGAATCGAGGTTCAGAAATCGCAGACGTGTGCATTGTGTTGATAAGAAATCACTGAAAGTAGTTTACTCATTGCGCGATTGAACTTAAAGCTGGAGTCTATATATCTGGATGAATGCGATGAGCTATATACCGAATCTCGACGTGTTCAACAATAACATCGCACCATAGAAATTGGGTGAAGTTCCAATTAGGCGAGGCTGATGACAGCCGCCGGAATACTAGAGCCCGAGGAGCCCTGAAAGACTAGAAGTGAGAGGGAAAACTTGAATGATTGAAAATCAAATAGTGAAGGACGGAGCGCTATGACCCTTGCATAACTTACTAAAAAGTGCACGCAAGTTTGAAGTATCATTTTCGCTATCACCATGGCGTTGATATTGGTACGCTAGAGTCATGAAGATGGCCGTCGGCCGATAGGCTATATCTAGTAGTATTGTACTTGGGATTGACAATAAACGATCCTTAAAAGAAACAAGGGATACGTAGTATTGAAAGTTTTTTTTTGGTGTAACGTTTGAATCGCTAACTCGGTCTGCTTACGGCCTAAGCTTTATTAGAAACTTGAAGCTTTGAAGCTCCCATAGCTTGCACCAGCCGCTCTGATATGTCAATGGTAGTCTCGAGTATCCACTTGACACTCATCATATGGTGTAAGTATGTAAATGGAGCCATCTCACAATCTGTCGTACCGGTAGCGGGGCGGCCGCGGTCGCCACTGATACGTATTGTGCAGATTTGAAGCCATCAAATTCTCTTTGCAGTCTCAAGCACTTGTACATGTATTCCTACTTAGTCGATGCCATATGCCAACTCTGCCAACAAAGAGACTTTCCAATAGTAACCTTCAAGTTGGACTGTGTTCTGTATTGAGCTAGGTTACTGGGTGGGAGTCACAAATAGATAGACAATACCCAGCACTGTTTCCAAGCAATCCATGCATCAGCCTGATTGTAAACGGAAAAAAAGCAATCTGAGAATAACTCAAAAACATGATTATAAATGAACCTAGATCTATACTTTAATAACCTCTTCCCAACGTAGCATTCGCCCTTCCCAGAGGAAATAGAAAGAGAAACAGGAAGAAAAACGTCCTATGCAAAGACCAGTTCCATCACAGGGAATCGAACCCTGGGCTATCGCGTCAGACCAACATACGCCAATGAGAGGCGATAATGTTAGCCACTACACCATGATGGAGTTATAAAGGTGCTTCCCCTTGTTAGCAAATTTACACAAGTTGCAGTCCAAAGACTACAATTTTAACAAATCAGCATCGTAATTTCTCAAAACCTACGACGAATAAATTAAAAATGAAGTAATCAAAACGAAGGGAAGGTGAGCATCGGGGAAACAAGAACCCAGGTATAAGGGTATAGATTCTGACCAGTAGCCTCTCTTTCACTCCATCGTCTAAAATCTTCCCAATCTCTATCTCATTCCAACACATTATCCTATTCAGTCCTACCCCCTACATATCCCAGCCAACCTCGTTCTAAGGAGAATATCATCCCCTCTTGACAAACTTAACAGGAACGTCTTTGACTCCCAATGTCAACACAATCTTGGCATCCAAAACTCGGGACTTCCATTCGGACTTAGTTTCTTTCGTGCCTGTTTTTTTTTTGTTCACATGCGTGCGGTGGAGGAAGATAGAAAAAAGGGAAAAGCGAGAACGAGAAATGGAAGGGGGTGGATGAAGAAAAATAATCGCAAAAGCGTCAACATCAACCGCATATTCGTAATGAAAAAGGAAGAATGTCAATAAGAAATGGATATTCAACTCAACAGACGAAAGAAAAAAGACACTATGGAGTTGATGCGACACGTACCATCAGGTTTCATCTTCAGGTCCGGCTCGACCTTATAATCCTTCAACAAACAAGCAAGGAAGCAGATAGCTTCCGTGGTTGCGAATCGTCGGCCTATGCACGCTCGGGGACCTATCATTGCCACCGTCCACCATCACCGATCCCGAGAGGCGGAAAAAACGGAAAGGGGGTAACAGGCGAGTAGTGAGGTATCATGCATTAGCAAAACCTAAACCCAACGAGCAAAGTAACACGAAATCCACTCACCGATACTAAATGCTGTAAACCCTTCCGAATCCATATTCCCCAATCCGTGCCATCTCGAAGGCTTGTACGTGTGCGGGTCCGGGAAGTATCGAGGGTTGTATTCTAAACACAAAGTCCATAATTAGTAGTTTACCAACGTTAAAAACCCACAAACAATGGACAAAGCAGGCAGAAATTAAAGAAGAATAGAGACTCACGGACGCCAATCATATCAATAATCACATCCGTGCCTTTAGGTATCGGCATGGGTATCAGTTTCGATTCGGAAGTATCTTGCTGGTCCTGCTGGTCCTGGTTCCGTGGAGGAGGAACGTTGAGCACGGTATCTTCGGTTGCTTTACGGACCATGACGTGGCCAGCAGCTGGAGGGAATGGTGCAAAACAACGTCAGTTATAATCTCCTTTGAGAAAGAAAGGTAGCGAACAGAGGTGCAGAAAAAAAGGGCAACGAAAGATGAAGAGCAAAGGAATAAAAAAGGAATGATACTCACGGAACCTACAATGACACACACGGATCAAGGTCGAGTCGAGCCGAGTCGAAAAAGCGAAGGAACCATCAGCTTTTTCGCTTTGAATGAAGATGATATCAGGAAACGCACATCCTCAGAGCTTCAAAGAAACAAGAAGCAGTCTTGACGAATTTTGGGTAGTCTTCGAAGATCTGGACAAGTCGTCATGTAGTTACAGGTACAATCCTGTCAGCGACAAGGGCCAACAACAGAGAAAAGGAGAAGCAAAACGACGGAGAGAAACCTCACAGGATCTCTTTCCATGCCGACAACGTCTATGATCTCCTTCGCTGCCTCCTCCTGAAACTCATCATACACGGCTAGGAAACCGAGAGTCGCTGCTAACGTGTGGGCGGTTGTTTCTGTTTTTGGAATGAGCGCGTGAGCGAGCAGGTCCGGAAGATGGAAGGAGGAAAGGCAAGGAGATAAAGATCAGTGGATGACGTGGAACGCGAGGCTCGAGGCACCGAAGCACCCTTTACACTGAAAACCGAAATGCATGGACATCCAAGGCATTCAAGCACTCCTGTTTATCAGTGCATTGGATGGCTCAGGAGCTCAAAATAAGACACCGAAGAACACCGGATAAAGGAAGGAAAGTCAAGGAAAGAAAACACCCACCATGCCCAGCAAAGAGCATGACAAAAACGTTTCCGATCAACTCTTCGTCATCTAGTTTGTACTTGGACTCGGAGTCTTCGTTGGCTGAGACCAAGAGAGAGAAGGCGTCGCTGCCTTGTGTAGCTGTTCCGTTGTTGTCATTGTTGGATGAGGAGGAATCTTTGAGGAAAGAAGAGGTTAGAACGTGGTTGATGAAGACGACGCGGGAGGGAGGAGTTGATACCCACCCTGAGAGGAATTATAAGCAGCCCTCCGCTGAGCAACTTGTTCTCGCATGAAACCTTCAAGTTCAGAGTATGCTTGACGTGCATGTCGGAATCTGGGATATTTTTTCGAGTAAGTTTCATTAACGGTAGTCGTGGGCACAGTCAACGCACTTTTCAAAAGGCAACCACTTGACCCATCTCGGGGCAAAAACAAAGAGCATATAGGTATCCGCAACAGTCCTAATGGCTTCTTGGACAGGCATTTTCGTCGTCGAAGAGGATTTCGGTGGGTCTGCCCAAGTAAAGTTGAACCCAAACCCACATTTCCCGATCAACAACAACGCGAACTTGAACGTCAGGTCTTGTATGCTCTCTACCTTCACTTCCTTCTTTCCATCCCAGCCCTCTGTGTCAATCATATCCCTGTACGTTCTGACTGAAGACTCCCAGACGAGTTTATAAAGCTTCGAGTTAAAGGCCGGACCCATGACACGACGATGTCGACGCCAAGTTTCGCCTTCGGACGCAGCGAGATTCATTCCCCAGAGCAGCAACGCTTGACTAGCCTCTTCGGGTTTGATCCAGCAACTCTTGTGACCACCCGAAGCGACCTGCCTCGCGACGTCCAGGTTGGAACACCAGATGGAGGAAGGACCGATGAACCAGGGAACGATAGAGACGGTTTCACTGTGTTGATAGAGAGTTTTGCGTTTGATCCAATGCATGTCTGCACCAAGGTTCCACCATGTTGTAGGTAAGAGAGCACCAGGCAGTCCAAACGGTTGAAATGGTGGGCGTTGGCCAGGGAGAGAGTTGACTCTCTGGTAAAGGAAGAATCATGAGAAATAAATAGACATGAGGAAAAATAAGTAATGGGATTAGAGCGGAAGTGAAAGAAATTGATAGAGACCTTGAGGGAACTAAAGAACTTGAAGATGCGACTGACGAAGAAGATGGAGAAGAGCGCCAACGATACCCGACCGACGTCGACGTCCATGGTCAAAATCTGATTTCAAATCCAGGCACACAAATCAATTTTGTGGTCCGACAATCGCCTACTTCATTCATCATTTCCACCGCAGGAGTCTATGCAGCATTATGGCTCGCGGGAGACGATAGTGTTGGCCACTACAGAATAGTATAATATATAACCGGCGACTGACCACCCTTTATGACTCTACTCAAGGTGGCACTGGTAAACTTGGAAATTACTTCGCCGTCTGTCAGTGACTGTTTGTAGCAAATTTAATGTAACTGTCTAGAATTTAAATTTATTAAACCTGAGGCTTGAATTGAATCTCTATAGAGGTGTGAAAATTTTTCGCGAGACAACCTCTGAGTGAATTTGAGATATATACAGGCTTTGTGAAGAAAATTCAGACTATGAACCTAGGATTGATTCAAGGCTGGGAAAAAAGTGCCCGAGCACTTGGTGTATACATGTATGATCTGCATCTGCCTCACTGTTCGAACGAGGCGTTTGTTTCTTTCCAATTCATGGCAAGCTGGAAGTTCTGATATGTATCTAAGGTTGATGGACTCGGATGTGAAGCGGACTCGGAGAAATCTATTGGTATCTAACAATTCATTTCAAGAGTTCTTTAATCATGTAGCGCCTTTTTAGACCATGTTTTTAATTTTATCATCCATGTTCTTGAAGTGCTAATATATATCAAAGAGTAAGATATATTTGATATGGCCGGATCCAGCTACTACTAAGACCGCACTACACTACACTACAATCATTTGTAGCTGGTAAATCACTTAGTTGTCTATTCCATACTAGTGGCATTGACAATAAGTGGCGCCGCGATTTAATGGCACGACGTACTTACAGTATATACTTATCAAAAGAATTTAACGCTCGACCATTCAGTCAACCGTTCTCCTGGAATGAGTCAGTAGATCCGACAAGCTTATACTATCCAGTGCCACGATTCAATTAAATATAGAGCTGTATGGTCAAAAACTCGTTCATGTGAACGTCAGGGACCACAGTGGCGAATCGAGGACTGTCTAATAGGGGATTGATCCTTTCATCAAGCTAATCCATTCTGGATTTTACTTTCATCCCCAGCACCGGACTTTGGGAATCCAAGTCTAGTAGATAGCTTGAAGAGAGCAAGTAAGAACGAGTACTTACACAGCGAGGAAGCCGGAGTGGCTACTATAGCTGTAGTTCAGGTAAAACTCTACTACACAATTCTTTTTTTAGTCCATCGCATCGCGTCTATAAAATCGGTCCGCTCCGAGGAGCCCTTAAGTCCGAAAGAGTCCGGGCCCAATGTGGCGTCCCGAGTGTCATATTCTATCTAACACGATCGCATTGCTTTCCACCTGTTATGCGGAGCTTCTCGGTACATGTGTTGCTAAAGCCTTAGCATCAATATCACCGCATATCTTTAGTGGCTAGCTGTAACAACGAGTTCATTGCTTTTACTCAATACTATCCCCACGGATCCTCTATCTAGTTCTGTTCTTAGAAACTGAGGCAACATGACATGCAAAGCGTGTATGATGGCCAAAGAAATATATAAATCAGGTCCTAGTCTACATCTTAGTCTACGAGCTATTCGGAACAGCGACCCATAACTCATATTCTGAGCCCATCTATCAGGTACAAGTTCTCTTACTCTCCAGATATTGCATCGCTAAAATTTTATATCCTATTTAACTCAGCGGCTAATACCAATATCCTCTGGCTCGAATGTGTCGAATTGTTTTCTACCGCTACATCTGCGGACGTGTCAGTACAATCCCCGACTTGACAATCGAATGTGACAATTCCAGATACGATGCCCCTAATGGTCCACCTACTCCGAATATACCTTTCAACATTCGCCCAGTCGAACCTTTCATGGCTGCGCCCTGTATAAATACACAGAGAGTTGTCCAGCCTCACCCTTTTGCAGATGCCGTATGCGGTGACAGACGGCATTGTTTCTATGACCCTGCATCAGACATATATAGACATATTTTACCTTGGCCACCGCTTCCACCACTTCAGCCCGGTGGTTCAACATATGGGAATGGTGGAGGTTAACAGCATCGTCAGACTGGTTTTTCCAACCGGCCGAGCCAAGGACGTGGCCATTGATAAGATTCCCTAATACCATCAGTGCGCCGAGTATTGCTACTCATGATCTTCTGCTCATTCGGTCCAATCTCATACTAGTATATGTAATGTTCTAATGTCCTAATATTCTGTCGTTCTATCATTCTCTATCTATGACTTTCATTTAATTAGTGCCTCAATCATTTGATTCTCGCGTCTTGTGTGGACCTTTTTTTAGGCTACTACCTTTTAATATCTTATTCTTCTTTCAAGCCACAAAAAATTTCAAGGAAAAATTTTCCACTTGGTGATCGAAAATAGTAATTTCATAAATTATTAGTATCGTTTCAAGTTGCCTTGGTCACCTACTGGACAGTGAACACTGGGTCATGGGCTTTGGGTTTCACAATTTCGTATTACCTACGGATCATCTCGCCGCTCGCGAGACATTGCCATCTGCAGTGTGAGAAGTGATATGATTGGTCGCTGGCTAAAGCTGTTGACAAATATTCTCCCGAAGTCCCTCCACCCCAGTATTCCTCTCGCCATATCGAGGGCTGGTTTTGGGAGCCTGGGACGAGGCCGGCTATCCATCAACTGTTACGAAGCTAAGGAAGTCGAGCCCTTCAGCTTAAACACAGCCACATCAGCGACTGACTCGGGATTAAAGTTCTGTGTGAAGACGAGACTTTGTCAAACCTTTGGCCTTGTACTTAAACCTGAACTCGACGTTATTTTTCCACGTACTTACTTACTACATATCTTCTTTTTATGTATCATTATCTTATCTTAACATTTGCTATCATACCGGCCTCATACCTCCACTCGTTGCTTTGAATTACTCCCTTACTGATGACTCTAATCCAGTGATCCTGTTATCTTCCGACTTATTGATGACAGTTTCAGCAAATCTGTTAAGCATGATAGACAAAAGAAAGATTACCCAAATTAATTATTTCTTATGTTCAAAACAAAACATCAAGAACTCGAAAGAATTTTGCGCTGAAGAACAGATAAAATGAAGTGGATTTCAGAGATATCCGAGTGTGACTTAGGAATAGAAAAAAATACAAAGAATGACTCGTGTAAATAATAGACAAATAAATAACAGGTGCATGGCGAAAGGAAGTTACGATCCTCAGCAAAAAATATGAACTACAAGATCATAAGATGTCTTTAAATACTAGCCAGCACTATTGAGCAAACCAGCCCGCCATTCAGATAGACACTGGTATCAAAGAAAATCCGCAAAATCCTTCAGACTTTCAAGACTTGACAACCAGGAATCTTCTTTTTCCTCCTTAAGGCTAGGCCTGGAAGTCCCAACTCTAATAGATCCGTGTGGTTGTGCGACTGCAAGCGTGAAGGGAGGTAAATTTGCCATACCAAGCTTTTTCGCCACGGTGTTCAATCCAGTTGGACGATCCAGAAGCATGTATGTGATCCCACACCCATGAACTGCTAATACCGCCATCGAATTGGGCTTTCCTGTCACAACGACTCGATGCTTGATCCCCATACGCAGATCAATTAAGTGACCCATTTTGTACTGTGATTTTTCAGGTTCATCCCATTTTGGAGCCATTTGTCGATCTCCCCAGTCAGCAAGTCTTCCTAGTCCCCGGTCCACCTGTCCTAGCACTAGTTCAGGTCTACTTCCCCAAGCCCGATCACCTTTACTTCCATCATCCATTTTCTCGTCACCGAGGAAGACCCAACCAGTACGTTCCAGATACCATGTACCAGAAATCAGGCGGAAGATAGTATAAATGAGAGAAGAGAAGTAAATGAAAAGTAGGCCAGCCATCAAAAATTTTGTCGAATTTGAGACAGAGGAAGACGGCACCGAAGTTCTTTCAGGAGCGGTTAACGTCAAACCTGTTTTGGAGGGTGTCTCCTCCGAAGTCTGCCCCGAAGTCTCCGGTAGCGGAATCAGTGTACCAACCATGGCCACAACAGCCCCGATTATCCAAGATGCGATAAGCGACAATGCTGAGTATAATTTTGCCTTTCGCAGGGCCGGATTGCGATACAACGCCTTGCTGTCCCTTTTTAAGCTGGGATGAAGTCCAATCATTCTCGCACCCGCAATGTTCAGATCTGAATGTATCTTTTCCGCCGTGTCCATCACATTGACGGGAAAGGCAGTCGCGAGAGGTTCTAGCCGTTCACTCCCTGCCCGGGGCTCAATAGGTGGGCCCAGCCAACCATTACCAGACTCGGATGAGTCATTGAGACCACATACTGCCGTGAGAGTGGCCATGTTATAAAACCCTTGATTAAGCTCCAACAACCAC
The DNA here is from genome assembly GCA_004369135.1 of Dendrothele bispora CBS 962.96. Taxonomy (NCBI): domain Eukaryota; kingdom Fungi; phylum Basidiomycota; class Agaricomycetes; order Agaricales; genus Dendrothele; species Dendrothele bispora. The sequence goes on along the minus strand of ML179244.1, from coordinate 109,969 downwards.
AACAAATCTGCCCATCCATCCTTGCCTTTCAAATGATGTGCATAAGCACGACGAGGCAACAGTCCGTTGAGACCCTGTCCAAGCTGCTCATGATCACGATAGCCTGTCTCCCTATCACGCCGGATGGCCTCCACTATGAGAGCATGTATAGTCGATTGCCAGGTTTCACTCCCACCATTGACAGACTGCCGAAGAAGAGAATGAAGATGCCACTTCCCGGCTTTGGCGGCATGATTCATCATACGTTCCCGGAATGATCTTGCCGACTCGGAGTACAGGAAGGTCCCAATTTCCGCTCCCTTTCCAGGAAGTATTTCGCGAGTCATCCGTTGGACCTTGTTGGCGTGGAGGATCTCTCCGAGAGTGTAAAGCCGTCTGCCCCACTGACAAGTGAACGAGGTATGATTGCAACCCACATCGTGACAAAAGACAGCCACGGTGTGTGCAGCTCTGAAAATATCTGTCAAACGACTCAGTTCTGTCGCCCGCTCCTCCTTTTCTTCTGGGAGACAAAGCTCATCAATCCAGACGAATTCTGTCCAGTCCGGAGGAACTTGCTGGTCTCTCCTAGCCGAGCAATACTCGATCAGAAGTTGTTCTGCGATCCGCTTGCGGTCTTCGAGTGCATACTTTTTCCCCTCTGGTTTTGGATCCTGGAGACGCTTGCCTGCTTCAGAAAAAAGGACAAAAGCGGAGTCCACGGGGTAGCTGATTGCGGTATATCTGCGACCATCTGCCTTCCAGTTGATTTGTTTATGAGAAAAGTATTTCCCATCCTGAATGGTCACCTCTACCATCCAACGAGGCTCGGAGCTGGCGACCTCATATACATCACGAGAGGTGGGGGAAAAATGCGAACCACTGGCGGCCCTGTAAAGAGGCTTTTCTGCGTGATGTAGTTGAGGTGCATGTGAAGCCGACTCCAGATCCCCCTTGGCCTGAGGGGGATGTTGCAAAACAGCATCGGGTGTGTCTGCTATTTCATTGTCCCATGAATTGATCGAAACAAAGTTGTAGAGTGCAGCACCCACTGCATCACCGACGGGGAAAGGCGAGAAAGGAGAGAATGCTAAATGGAACAGAATACGGACAACGTTCCCAAGGACATGGAGACGTTGCTCTCTATAGGGTGCGAACCAGCCGCATCCCTTGACGCCAGGGTCTTCTCTGAAGAGACGGGCCAAGGAAGAACGTTTGGGTAGGAAAGACCCATTAGCCGTCGAGTAGCTTGGAAGCAGAGGGAGACTGGTATATGACAAGCTGTCCGCCGTTTCCTCCATCCTGTGAAGTGGTTTGAGAAACTCGTCTCGTTCCACTTTTTATTACCAAGTTGGCGCCTAATCGCCCTTCGTTGCTTTGAAAGACCTAGAGCACACCATTTTGTCTACCATGGTGATATTCATTGACAGTTGCTAGTAAGACGCGCCTCCCGGGACTAGAGCACGAGAGACATCAGCAAGGGCAGTACTACGGAAGGATAAATGGTCAAAAAATAGCAAATTTGAATGTGAACATAGCTCACTAGCGTCTGTACGTCAAGGTACGGGTGATCAAGCAGATGCGAGAACCGACGTCCATCAGTAAATGTCCAGAAGAGAAAGTTCGAAACGTTATATTCGACACGATTCTTCATTGTACTCGAAGTTGTACTATTACTATGTACATACCCGCAGAGCATAAGGACCAGTGTAACTTGGAAACGGGACGGCAGATCTGCACCGTAAAAATGCATAAGTACACTTGGCGAATCGAGTCCCATTGGCTATTATTTGGGCCGAGTGCAGGCGCGGCCACAAGCTGTCAGAAAATTTCAAATTTTAAGTCCTCGCTTTATAAGCTCAATCTTGAACGTTTGAAAGCTTTGAACCACTGAACTTGTGGCGTTGTTTAATGCCGGGTCAAAGCCTTGGCATCATATGACTATGATACATCACCCTAGTCGTAAAAGACCGGTGCAGAGTTCATTCTAGTGAGAAAAGATGATTTTTATCGGTCCTTGCGTCTTCCATGAGCGCGAGTCCGAACCACTGCCAATACTATAGTTATTGTTTGGAGTGAGTCTGACAATGAATCGTTGGCGAACTCAGAGATGAATCACTGCTCAGCGGAAAACCGAAGTACTTATATAAGAGCCACTCTGCATCTAAATCAGTCATCGAGAAGAAATAACAAGTAATACCAACTCACTCTCTGAATAAAATAATCCCCTCCTCGAACAGTGATCCTTGACCTTCATACTTACTATATCTTCTCTCCACTTGACAAAAGGCACACTTCATAACGACAACTTGAACGCGTCCGACAAGGCCAAGCAACGTACAAGCGAGCATCTAGAAAAGACGTGCGTTCCTGTCGAAACACTGGCAAACAGCGGCTTGCAGTATTCAGCAAACTCAGACAGTTCAAACCTCCTGGAAAAGTTGATCAATTCTCAATCCGGTAATTTGTAACTTGAGATCTAGGGTAAACCAATCTGGATCTAATAGTATTGCTCGACCCGATTATCATGCATGATTAGAATCGGGGTAATCGTAAAAGGTCAGCCTGTCAGTCTTTCGGCGTATTCGGTGTTTGTCTAGTTCTGCGTTAACGACTCGAATTCGGGAGTTGCTCCAGTGACGCGAGACAATAGTGGATACAGATTCAACTTTGGGACAAACTGTAGAGGACGAGGAGTATGAGTATGGAAATAATGACCTCTAGAGCCTTATAAAGATGGATAAGAGCCGTCCGAGTAAACGAACGTAAACGAACGAAATTACTGCTCAACAGGATCCCTAAGTACTCAAGAAGAGAAGTAGTGTCAATTCACTCTCTGAACATGGCCATGACAATGTTGTCTTCGAGCAGCGAGTCCTTACCTTCTTTCCTTCTTCCTGCTTTGCATTTTCCACTGTCGTATCCGAGTCATCTCGATTTGACTTTACAGACCAGAAGAGCCTGAAACGCGTGGAGGTCTGTCTCAAAAGCGCACTGCACAGCGACAAAGTTTCTCATGAAGCCGAGCGCCCAGCGAAAGGACCTCAGGCAAATTTCAACTTGCGGAGGGTGACGCGCAATCTTCCTACTACTGAATCCTGCAGCAAACAGACAGTTCAAAACCCTTGAAGGGAGCGGTCAGTTCTTCATCCGGATTGTCACTTGAAGGGCTCGCCGATTTGACCTATTTCTTGACCCAGTTGTTCGCAGAATCGCCGGGAACAATGCCGACAGTGGAAAAGAGGAGGTTCATACTTACGAGATTCACATCACATGGTCAAAGCGGACTTTGAATAATTACATAAACTCGAAAATGTTGGACCTACACGATCGTGATCCTCCGAACAGAAATCGCATCGATTTTGGACTGCAGTGTCCTCATCCATGACGATCTGCAAGACCTCTCATGACTCCACCAATTGCAACTCCCGTAAGCTCAGAATAGATCCTGATGGCAATCCAGTACATAAACTTCACAAGTCCGGCCATCGTGCTCTCCACCCTCTTGTTATAGGAATTCTTTGAGGTAAGACTCTTCTGATTCATCTCGCAGGACTAAAAATGAATGTTGATATCATAGGTATTGTCATAAATCGAACCAATTCTGAACGAAACTGCACCCTTGCTAAGTTATCTTCGTCACGACGTACGACGGGGATCGACCAAGAGGAGATTTTTTCAATCGCGTGATGACAATTGAGTGAAAACACCAGAACGTATATAAAGGTCTTAATCGGTGGGGAATGACATTGCATCAAGCAACCCTTCACCAACCATGTCTTCGTTATCAAGGCCGTCTCTCGCGACTGGTTTTCTTTTTCTTGGGCTTGCGGTGTTCACGTCATCGGCGCCTGCAGCACCTGCAACAACAACCGCACCGTTTACGCCTCCCGGTGGTCTTGGAACAAACTCGACACCACCTGTGTATGCTCCTATGAGTGAATTCGACTTTCAGTCTCTCGTGAGTATAGTGCTTGTGTAGTATCGATCGATCGGTATACTTATCCTGTTTGCAATACTAGAACCTAGCTCTAAATCAGGAGTGGATAGAATTGGACCTGTTCCACCATGGTCTCGCGCAATTCTCAGTCGAAGAATTCGAAGCTGCAGGTCTGGACGCAGAGGATCGGTATTTGATCCAGTTCATGGCCGATCAGGAATTAGGACACGCTACAGCGTTGACGAACATTCTCGGACGTGCGTTTCCGTTTCAATCTCTATCCGAGCTCCTATTTACATAGTGGACCACGAACTTTACGTTCTCAGCCAACGCAGCAAAACCATGCAACTATAGCTACCCATACACAAACGTACGAAGTTTCGTTGACTTTTGTCAGAAGGTACGTCATTCGAATTCTACATGACTGCTCGCAATGACGCACATATTTCGGACTTTTCATTCTTTCAGCTCACGCGCTTTGGTGAATCCGGTGTCTATGGCTTTTTGGAACACCTCGACTCGCGTCCTGCCGCCAACATTCTGCTGCAATCTATCACGACGGAGGCAAGACAACAGATGATTTTCAGACAGTTCGAAGGGCTATTCCCTATGCCCGTAAGTTATTCACTCCGGGTACATACGTTTTTGTAGCGGATCTCTAATCTAGTGTGGTTATGATATCTGTAGGAATGGTTCATACCCGGAATCACTCAATCCATGGCTTGGACGTTACTGTCAAACTACATTGTCACTTGCCCAGCAGAGAATCCAAGAATTGAATGGCAGAACTTCCCTGCCTTGAATATCACGGTGAGCAAGATTACTACTCGATTGTTGACCTTGAATATTCAATTGTCCGTTTTGATCGTTTCCAAATAGAACAACCCTGCGCCAGACAAAGAGTCCCTCAAGCCGGATATCACTAACAATCTAACGGCGTTGTCTTTCCCTGGTCGTGAATTATCTCTAACCTGGGACAGTCCAGGGAAGGTAACAGGATACGATGGGCTTTACATGACTAATACCACTGCGGGAGACCCCCAGGTAAAGTACTTCCCTCTAGTTTGCTTTTGAGAAGGCTTTACTGAACGTCAAAATATGACCCTTTTGCAGTTTGTTGCTTGGATCACCCAACTCAACACTACGTTCACCCCTTTGACGAATATCTCAGGTAACAGTGGGAAGACTATCCAACCAGGTGGACGTATATTTGGAGGTGACACTGCACCTCTAGTTAACGGCACGATGTATGTCGGAAATTTCCTTCACTGAGACACAACAACTGATGGTCGCAATTAATTAGCTTCATCGCGGTCACTGACGCAGACATTTTCGTGACACCTGCAAATGTCTCAATGTTAAATCCTCATATCGTTGCTGGTCCTGCTATTTATCAGTCTGGTTGAAACGCTAGTTGGATGAAACATTAATACGAAGCATGTGTGGGATTCGAAAATGAAATGAATTTGATTTGTAAAATTGCCGATTTATACTACTTATTCCCCTACTAGTACACCCAAGAAGCTAGGAATCTTATTCGGAACATTGTATCGAGGCTTTGAATAATAATGAGATTTTTTCATGTTTGGAATTTCACGGTGTCAGTCGATTCCCATCAAACTCTTCACCCTACCCCTGGTCGATTCTTTCATCATCTCTATCTCCGAATCATCCACAGCTGGTTCCAATTCAACATCTACCCTGTACTCCCTCTTCAGCTGCTGTCTCAATCCTTCCATCCCTACCTTGGGAATGCTCACTGCAATAGGCAAGAGGAGCTTGTACATGATACACACTTGGTGGGGATTATGTTCACAGATCACCCTTGACAGGCAAATCCTAAAAACAATTCTAGTCCACAGTCCTCGACACGCGATACCGTATGGAGAGGGAGCTATGATAAAATAGTCCGCTTTGGGCTCCTTTCTCAACTGCTTGAGTTGATGAAGGAGAGCGGGCGAGCGTGTGTAACCTGGTTTCGGTTCTTTTCCCACTACATTGAAGTAGTCCAAGATACGGGTCGCAGCCTCGGGCTGAGAAGGTTCAGGTACAGGGCTCGAATCAGTTTCTGGAACACTTTTGGTCGGTGGTGAGGGATTTGTGACCATGTCGACGAGAGCGTTGGGTTTGCCGCAAATGGCTTTGTGAGGAGGTCGTCCAGATCGCCAGTCTTTTGTCTGACATTCTCTAGAAAGAAAAAGTTACGAAAAACGACTTCGTTAGCACTCGATGTTATCAAAGGTTCTCACGAGGCAAACGGGTCTTACTTGGAACAGTAATAGACGTCCCGCCCAATGTTGAGACATTTCTTGCATTGTTGCAATTTATTTACACCTGCGAGTTCTGCGGTTTTGCTGCAGGTGATGCATCCACGATGGGTGTTGCGATCCAACTCCACATGCTCTTTGATGACATCCTTGGAGATCTTTGATTGTCCAGTGTCGCTGTTACGAATTCGGGATTCTCGGACCTCTGAAGATGGCTTATCATACTTGCTCGTCTTCATCGATCCGTATTCTTGGGACTCGCCATACTAGAAGAGACTGTTTAGTAAGTACATCTTCAACAGAAAGATAAGATCAGAGTCGTACGAAGGCCAGCAACGTGTTCCACACAAACATAGTCAAGAAAGCGACTCGATGAATATCGTTGATTCGCTGAGCCATCTGTCGTCCTGGGCTGGATTTTTTGTCTGTACCGGTGATGCTCCCGTTCATTGCTTCCCAGATGGGATTTGGCACCTTTCTAACTTCATCCGGAACCTTTTCGATGTCCTCCAAGACCAACATTTGAACTAGATCAAGAAATCCCTTTCCAGACTCGAAGTTCATCCTAGCGATCGTGATCTCGGGACAGTAACGTCTGAAACCCTCGAAATCATGTGTCGCCTCGCAAGTCCGTACTAACCCTTCAAGTACCCATTTCTCTCTCTCTTTCGGCGTGCACTTCTCAGTCCACCGGTTTTCAAAGTCGTACTGGCCATAACGAACGGACACCTTTTTTGTAAGATCATGTTGGAGGACGCAGATCTGGTTGTGAAAGGACAATGTGTTCTGGATAGGGTTATCGGCCACCATGCCATCGTACACAGACTCGGGAATGTTCCGGGACATAATGTCGGGAATCGGTTGTCCAGGCTTCAAAACGAATCTTTGGTCGGTTCCGTAGAGTGCATCATTCTCCCGTTCCCAAGCCAAGTTCCATGCTACACGATCCTCGCGATAGGACGGTTTAGAGAGTTTCCCAGGTTTTCGGGGCATTTCAAGAGGGAGGACGTTATGTGTTGAGGGCTTCAGCGGGACAACGTATTTAAGACAGCAAGGCCAGAGACACGTTTGATAAGGTTTGATGACTCCATGCCATGATGCAAAGGACGTATACTACCCTAGTTGTACTTATACTTCGGCGATTCTACATAAGGATAATCCGAAACTTCAGATACTCAGATAGATCTTGATGCTGATGGTACATAACTTATTCAACTCACGGGTACAAGGTTGGGTAAATTGTTGAGTATTCAAGTTAAACCGTCGGGGTCTTATTTTATCCACACCTCTGCAGTGTCCAACAACACTACCCAAGTGCCAGGAAAAAAATTCAGCTGAAAAAGTACATTACAACTTTTTTTTTTATAGCTATTGTGTTTGGGTACTAGACAAGATGTTGACAAAACAAGGAATGTAAAGAATGATACTATCCTAAGAATGATAAAGTACTAAAAAAGAACTACTACATGAAGACGTTACTCCTCTCGGCAAGTTTTTTTTTTGGTCCACTATGTCTGTACTGGGGTATAAGAAATGCGGTAGATAGACGGGTTGATATGTAGTATCTCAGAGCCTAAGAGGGTCACAAGATACAAGAATTCCAACACAGGGAGGAAAGAGAGAGAGATGGAAAGAAGAGATATATGAGAGGGAAAGAGATAATAAGATATATTCCAAGAAAAAATCAAAAGATGGTCTCCCTCTCACTCCATCACTGCAAAGTCCCGATTCAACTCAATCACTCCAGAACCAAATCAGGCGGCTGCCCCTCCCCACTCAAATCAACCTTGCCCTTCTCATTCATCTCAGCATTCTCCACACTCGCATCAATCCCCATCTCCAAATTCGCCCTCTCTTCCTCCTCTCCAAGACCCAACTGATCCTTCGGTATCCAAATCGTCCTCTGAGGCCTCGACGCCGCGGGATGAGCAAACCCATACTCTTCCTCTGCCCGTGGTTTAGGTCTGTCGATCGGTTTAGGCGCGTCAGGGTCAGGTTCCTGATCATGATCATTGTCATGAAGGTTCGCTTTGCCTCCTTCTTCAGCAATAGCAGGACTGTTGTGGATAGCAGAAGATTTGAGGTTTTCATGTTCGACTTCACTGCCATCCACACTGGGACGAACGTTTCCACCGCCACCACTGGCTCGGTCGTGCATCTCGACGTCGTTCGATCGGCCGTTCGGGCTATGAGGGACAGACTCGTCGTCCACGTCTGCAGCCGAATACATCTTCTCCGCCAATGTGAGAGGAAGAGCGTGGATGAGAGGTCCGTACGAGTTCTTGATGATGACATTGAAGAAGATCTAAGGACACATATGTCAATATCACAAACAAGAGCGTTCTATAGCAATACAAAGCACACTCACAGTAACCACAATCAGCACAATCATCAACGCACCCTCCGGCACTGCCGACGCATTACTATTCTCGTCCCTGGCCAAGAAGAACAACGCGGCTAAACAGATCATCTGCAAATACAGACCCGTAAACGTTTGCTGGATCGCTTTCGGGAAGAACAACCCTCCAGTGTCTGTGGTAAGATCTTGTTGATATGCCCAGAGGAAGAGGTATTTGTATAAGAGATAGAAGAGGAAGAAGGTCGCACAAGCGAGACCGTTAATGATGGGAGAGATGATGGAGTAGGAAAGGGCTATTGTAAAAGCGAAAACGGGTCAGCCATACAACTCCATAGAACCCAATTGGAGCACTTCAAGCACTCACAAATCACAGTAAGCAACGTAATCCCAGGGAATAACGTTCCCCAAGCCACACTCCTTGCGCCATACTTGATCCCCCAAACACTCCTAGGCGTCGATCCCAAAAGGTACAGCTTGACATAGTATATCACTAGAGGCACAATTTGCAGGAAACCACCGGCGGCACCGGAGAGACCTTGAAGAATGACATAGCTAGAGATAGGGGTTTAACCGGAGTTAGCAAAACGGGAAAGAAGCAAGAGAAAAACATGGTTCCTTCCAAGACGTAAAAACTCACGTCAAGAAGAACGTCGAAGCTTGGGGCAAATTCTGCGCCAACGTCGTCGGTATACTCGCAGGTGAGTTCAACAAGTCTTGCAACGAAGCAACGATACCCGAAGAGAGAGTCAACACTATAAACGAGTGCTACAAAAAAAAAAAAACAATGTCAGATTGGTTTTTTTTTTTGTTCCACTCCCACAGAACAAAAAATCAAAAACTCACCACAACCTGGAACAAAAAGAACCGATCCATCAAACTCAACTCGACACCACTCCTCTTCGGTATCCCTTCAAACGAAGCCAGCAACCTCAACACGATCGGTAAAAGCATCATGAGCACGGCGAGCAACACCGGTGGCAGGATACCAGATATGATTCCAATCACCACAGGGGGGAGATTACAAAGCCAGTTCAGCCAACTAGCAGTCGTACATACGGTGTGAATGTTCGACACGATACCAACGAAGGAGACTGAAATAAAAATAGGGGTAGAAAAGAGAGTTTATGCGTTCAGATCAAGCAAAAGGGCGGGAGAGAATCACAATAACGAACGACAACTCACCAGGAATAGCCCAGAAAATAATCAACGCCGCTGTCGCACCCCACGAAATCACCCACCTCACCTTCATCTCATACTCATTCAACCCAAGGTTCCCCCAAATCACGTCGCTCGGCGATACTCCAATATGTTTCCCGCTCATCCTGTACGGATCATGATGTACCAAAGCCTGTCCAGCCAAATGCGCCGAAATCTGTTTGCGGAAAGTGATAAACGCAGCGTTCAATGGAGGGTAAGGATTCGACGCCGTCGCTTGCTCATTTACGGGTGAATTACCCGTCTCAGGTTCAGCTCGAACGTTCTCTGCTCCTTCAACTTCTTCCTCTTTGTTGACATGCTCAACATCAGCACCTTCCTCCCCTGCACCTCCATCCTTCCTATTCCTATGCCTAACAACCGTTCCGACCTTCTGCACCCCGCTCCCGACCTTCCCACCAACCTTCGCACCCACCCTACCCACTTTACCGACAGCCCCTATCACACCCTCCTGTCCACCAAAATCATCGTCCGCGTCGGAATCAGGGTCATCGAAATGGAAAGAGTGTCTCTTGATATTCTTCGGGTTATATCCAGGGATCTGTTTTCGCCCTTCCTCGAGTAAATCAGTGCAAGTCTTGATTTCCTCCCGACACCAATCGATCGTGTCGACTTTTTCGCCAAAGAGTCCGAGGAAACCGAGTTTGTGAGTCGGGCGAGATTCACGAGGGATTTCTGGGATAGTCCCAGAGTTGGCAGGAGCGGCGGATCCGGCTGCTTCGGGGTCTGTGTGTCGGAGAAAGAAGAAAAAACAACGATAAGTTGAAAAAGTGTGACATGTCATTGGAAGACAGGGGATGATAGACGGATTGCAGGGATGGCGAAAAGGGTCAAGTTTTTCGAACGGAAGCACGTCAACAAGCACCGACAGCAAAAATTGAAAATCCAAAGATAAAAAAATGAAATGGTTCGCAGAAGCGATAAAATAGTCAGCCATCTCGTATGCTTGTTGCAGAAGAATGGCTAAAGATACGCACCTTTCTCCGAAGACTTCTTCCCTTTACCCTTCGATTCAGCCTGCTTCAGCTTTGCGGCGATACCGAGGAGCTTGGTTTCTGCGGATTCGAGCTTGCCGCATGCTGCGAGACGGCGGTCGTAGATATCCGGAAGGTCGCCCAAGTTCCTACATTAGAAATCGAATAAAAAAGACCGCGGCAAATGTAATTTTAGTCGATCGGTTCAAGTGCGGAAAAGGAGACAAGAGAATCGGGAGCGCTCGCGAGGAATTGCATCATAACCATCGTCAAGTGAATAGAGAAAAAAGCGCTCTGGATGAACACATAGGGGCGATTTACGTACCTATTTATCCATATCGTCTTGACGCCACCCGGGAGAGAACCGAAAACCGTACGGAGGGCAGCATGAGTAAGATATCTGGCGGGGATACCGGTGATTAGCACTGTGTTCGCTTGAACGGTCTTGGAAAAGTTGGGGTTGATGAGGTGGAGCTGACGGGTCGTGACAAAATGACCCATTTCTCGGTAAATGTTGTAAAAGACCCAACCTGTAGTCAACGACAACCGGGAGAGAGTAACGTCAGACAAGAAGTGGAGTTAGTTTGACAGGAGACGCACCAGTGAAGAAATAAACGAGGATGATGTGAGCGGCGTATCGTTCAGACTGGTCATTGGAGACATTGCCAAAGATGAAGCGGTCCAGACCGGTGTGACCATCGACGCTAGTGCCAACACTGGTGATGGGAAGGAGAACGGCCCAGCTGACGAGCCAAATGGGAAGGAAGATTTTGACCATCATGCGCAAAAAACGGACGAAAAAGTAGGCGTCGAGACCATTGGCATGTTTGATTTCTTCGGGGTCGGATATGAAAACGGCGTAGGGCCATGATAGGTATGTTTTGAGGTCGAGGACGCCCTTGAATGAGGGAGTAAGAGGGGCAATGCGTCTGGATTTGGGAGGGACATAGGTGCGTGGTTCGTAGATAGCTTTGAAATAGGGACGAAGGAGGGTGAAGACACCGATTTCAGCACCAAAGACAATGGCATTGAAGACGAGGGCGGTGACAAAGGTCGGGGTGGACGCTGACTGCGCCTCCTGACGGTCGCTGTCAGACATTGGGGAAACCGAAGTTGGTTCGACTTTCTCAACACAAGGTATAAAAACAAGGGTTGTAGTGTGACGTCACATCATTCAAAAATTGATCTTTCCCTCATATCACAAAGTGGATCTTTCATTTTTCTTCCGTCTTCCATCATGCTGCACTGCAACGATTCACTTTTGCTCAATCTTCTTTTTGTTTCTCTCAGAAAGAGAAAAAAACAACCAAATTCAGGTTCAATCAAACCGCAGACCAATCAACTTGATCAAAACGCACGTCGTCTGGGCTCTGTTCGATCCTTCAGCCAATCAGATACCGGTGACCCTCAGCATCCGGAGACATGTCTTCCAACCCCCAGCCCTGCATACATTCTACAGGTCTTGAGTCAATCCATGTCTTCTAGTTCATATGTCGTTGACGTGAAGAATTCCCATCCGGGACAGTCCGTCGTTCTAGACCTAGCCTATGGCTGTGCAACTTCTCAACGACAACTGATTGATTCGTCTGTTTACTACTTTGTACAATTATACTTGCACCGCTGCATTTGACCAGAAATAGTTGCGCAGCAGAGCATTGTGGACAACAGAAAAAACTTGGACCTGCACAAGTCGCAATCCCCCTGTCTAGACGTCTATACTCCGCACCCGAACGAGAATGCTGATCGATCCCGAAAGCTGAAGTCACCCCGTCAAGACCGGGGTGAGTAGGTCTGACCTCTATGAATCATAAACAAACTAATCATGGTCCCTGCAGCTCCACCACAAGGGGAGATAGCGAAATGATGTCCAAATATTAATGTTGTACCTGTGACGTAGTAACGTCAAAGATCGGGTTCAACACCACCCAGTTACTTGGCCTGAAATCATGTTCCATCATGGTGTAGTGGCTAACATTATCGCCTCTCATCCCAGGTCGCTAGTGTCAGCAATCTAAATTAGACGCGATAGCCCAGGGTTCGATTCCCTGTGATGGAATGGCTGAATTCTACTTGGTTTTTTTGCAGTGAACTTCCCTGACAGTCATCGTTATTACGTTTTGGATTTGGATAAGACTCAGTGTCTCTACATATCAATCCAGAACGAGTTACTCATCAGGTAAGTGTTCCACCTTTGTGTCCTGAATAAGTACCCCTTCCTTGAGTTCCATGGATGCAGCAGTGAGGCTCGTTGAGTGGCGGTGGGTTGAAAATTACTTTCAAATTTATCAGTTTCCACATACTTACTGTATCGCCGGAGTTTATGTTATAATGGCGGGCTGAGCCTAGCCTCGGTGCGTGTTTAACGCGTTTAACGAGACACAATCTCCCGAGTTCGATACTGGTCATAATGTATCATAATTATAGACACAGAGTCAGTACGAGCTCGATTTTCTAGTACTTAAATCAATGCTAGCACTCCGCATCCAAAGTGCACGTGGTTGCTTATGAGCACTTTCTTTTTCTTCATTTCACAAGTCCTTTGCGCTCTTACAAATTGAAATATTATCTTCAAGATCTACACGCATGCCATCATTACACATATAAGTATGTATGTACTGACCCAGGGTATATAATGTGTGCCCACCAACTTCGAACAACAGAGAAAAATACAGATCACTCCCTCCTGCGTCATACTACTTGGGTTTTAATGCCATACACCTCAAACGCCATGGTATTTTGGTATTCCCAACTCCGTTACTATGCATAAAGGTAAGGCTCACTCTAAGACCCGAATCTACTGTAAAGTCATACTTTCTAGTTGGACAGACGTCGACCAAGGTATTGGTTTTTCAATGTCACAATTTCATGGAACGTTGGAGAGATTTCTAGAGGCATAGGCCACTGTTGCTTGACAGCAACTTGGCTTCTTTCAGTTGTCAGACTCGTCTGGATTGACATGAAGTCAACGAAATACATGTATGTTACTGATTTCTTTACTCTAAAACAAGATTACCTGAGTACGACGTTTGAAAGATTTTTAGACCCAAATTTATACTCTTTCCGAGGGCATACCTTTTGGCAAGATGGAGGAGTACATCGTGAAATGACGTGATTCCTTTGGCCGGCTTTGCTGGCTTGCCCGCTTGTTGGCAAGCGGCACGTCACAAAAATGGTTGCCGAGGCAATTTGTTGCCAAAACCCCGTTGGCTGGTCCCCTTGTGACTTGATTGGCTTGACCCGCTGAAAAAAGCCGAAAAAAGCCGGCCAAACAGGGGTCAAGCAAACCTAAAGGAGTTACGATGTATGTCATAGAAGGGAGTTGACTGTATATATAAGAACTAAATCGAACTTCACTCACCACTGTCCTTTTATGTATAAGTATATGTATAAGTATACCCCGGAGCATTGAGTTTTTGCGGGAAATGACTTCCGTACGTCCGTATGTCCATGGCCATGGGCCATGGGTCATATGTGGGAGAAAAGTTCAACTCACACATTCAAGTATAGAAATTTCGGCTTACCGTCAATACTGACTCCACCTACATACGGGGCGCGGCCGCGGGCGGGCGGGGAAGGCGTTATCGCTGGAGAACGGAAGTAGGACGCCGAGGGGGGGGTTGGAATTTCCTGTCCAGATCCGATGAGCTTGAAAACAAAGTACATTTACGCATGTATACAACCTTTTTTGGAATTATCTAGGAAGTATGGTTATTCATCGACTCCCAAAGTGAATTGTAATTTGTGAGATCGTACCATACTCGCAATACCATTTAGTGAGCAGATAACGTACTGTTCTTTTCTCCTCGGGTTAAACGTAGTCTTTCGTTTTGTTTTCCTTGGCAGCGTCAATACATATCCCGGTCAGTACTTATCCATTGCATTGCACACCATGCATAAAGTAAGACTTAGGCTAAGCTTAAGCCGCTTGAGTGCGGGACGGGTCACGGAATTGACCAAGGTTAACATATACTCTGAGCTCACGCACTTAGACGATGCCAAGTTGAATTACTGCTGTCATTTTTAAACAGCATTGACGGGAATCGACTTGTCAATCATGTGCGATTTTGAATGATTTTTTCAATGAAGCACTATCGTTTTGACACCATGAATGGGATAGACTTTCCCGACCCGAGTCCATGCCCCAACCTGAGCTTGGAACTCGGTGGCAAAAGGGATCTACATACGAATGTATACACGTAGAAGAAAAGAAATCTTGAGTGACATTTCCCTGACAAGTATCGGAGCACTTACTTTTCATGTCAGCTAAAACGAATTCCGATCCGAAAATGCGTATTGAATTCAACTCTCTTATTCGCTGACTCCTTCCGTCGGTTCTCGAAAAGACTGGGTTCCAGGTGGACGCTTTATCTCATAGTCCAGGGTTCGTATTTCCCATTGGTATTAGGGAGAGAGTAAAGCCAGATGTATAGAATGGTGGAGCCTGAAAGTATTCGGGTGTACTTGGCCGCGAATTCTTCGGAGCTTGGGGTATGTATGTATACGCATCAATGTTGCAATTTGGAATAGACTATGTAGTCAAGAAACGTCATTTTGAGAAAGGTTCTAATTAGAAGTAGGCAGAAAAATCACATCATCCTTCTAGGAAAGTGCGTACACTTATACTATCGTTATCCTAGCTGTCAGTACATCTTATCACTCTATACAGGAATGAGGTAGCCCTTGGAAAGTCCCCAATTAGAAGTAGGTAGAAAATCATCCTATTTTCATGAAAGTATGTACTGGACTTGTATCACCATAATGGCGTTAGTTGCCAACGGCATACTTACAATACAGCGCTTTGAACGGCGAAGTAATATAGTAATAAGCAGCTTATAAGCTACTAGCCAAGCCGCTGTATTCCCAATTCAAAGGACGGTCCAAGACCATATGGAGGCAAGCTTCTCGAGAATTTGAGATGAATGCACGAGAAGTACGAGAAGGAAGGGTAGCCACAGGCTGTACGGTTACATCAGCAAAACCCATGAGATCATTGAAGATCTTTGAGGCCTTCCGGGGTGATACTAGTATGTTATATCAATCCAAGGTACTGCGCATTTTTTTTATGTCTGACAAAGGTTAATCCATTATCTCATTTTGAATCAATAATGTTTGATTATTGGCAGAATCCAAACATAATGTTCAAGTCTTTTCTAGATTGCTACATAATGAGCCACCAGGTAAAGGCTTTTCATTTTCCCAGTGAAATTCATGCTTTGAATCATGTACAAGGTCGGTCTTAATGAAATGATAAAGAAAGATCATTAAGGTCAGTGCACTCAAGGATACTGTACCATCTCAACCAGGGGCTGACATGGGGTGTTGTGTGCCACAGGCTAGACTAACTTGTAGATACTTCATAGCTAAAAGTAATATTAATTACACTGACTCTTTGTGCACACTTCCAAGTCAAGCATATGATTCCCGCTACTCGGATATATCCGAGTATCTAAGGGTTTGTTCAAAAGAAAGTGCAAAAAACGCCACCCGCACGTGATATAGCACGCGAAATGACGTAGGCTCTAGACCTCATGCGGCGTGAGCATTTTCCGGTTGGTCGGGCCTGATAGCACCATTGGCAACCTCCTGACCCAGATCCCGTGTGGCGGATGAGTCCACTTTTGGCTTCGGAGTCTGAACTCCAAAGCAGAAAAGCAGAATCGTTTTGTCGTCGCACATTCTTTTTCCACTGTGTCCTTTTCCGCGATATACTGGTACATATGCATGAGGTCTCGTTCAACCCCCTTCAGCCGAGATCCTTGGACATGGTTCAAGTATGCCTCGATAATGTGCAATCCGGATAATTTCGGTGGGCTTTTCATCGTCTGTTTACCATGTCCTTTCTTATTTGCAACGGTACAGGTCTCGCTCACGGCTCAACCCCATCTTGTGGTCTTTAACCACCCCATCATCCCTGTTTCCTCCAACCTCTTCTTCATGCATCGGCAATTACACAATTCCCATTACCGTTGCGCTCCCTTATCTCAATATTGTCTGCAAGTGGTTCAACCCAGACAAATCTGTTCGGCTTTACATCTCCAGCCAGACTTTTGAGGCTCAGGATACGGAACACCAGTCTTGAGCGCAATCGCGATTTTCTTAACGTTTCAGGAGCTTATTGTAAGTACTAAATGCCAATGATGACTATTTGAGCTCACCCCAATGCCATATAGGCTTCAATTCTAATTGATGGTTAGTCGCCCGCTCAGATTCGCTGAAGCAGTCACCTCACGCTTGGTTTTAGGTTATTGTCCCAACCCAAATCCTTGAAATTCCATCTGTAAGTAAACTCTCCGACTCATCCCTATTATCCTTCTCTCCTGCTGATAGACATTGGCATATAGCGAGCCAAAAAAAATCATTCTACCAGCTCTTGGATGGGATTTGTGTTATCGGAGAAACTGGTGAGTGCAGCGCCATTCGAACAGTCCAATCCGTTGACAAAAGTCTTTCCTACACAGGTCACTTGTTGTAAGTAAACTGTCGGGCGCTCGTAGTCAGCCACTGGTCTGCAACGATCGCATCTAATCAACTCACGCAGGTGATCATGCGTCAGACTTTTCTAGAGTTTCCAGGAGATTAATTGCGGAGATCCTAATAAAAACTCCTTGATTTTCTCTCAAAGAAATATTGCTTGACCTTTTCTCGCTCGCTTTCTTTTTCTGCTCGACGGACGAACGACGGGAATATTTCCCTTGCCCAGCCCCTCCAGAACGAAGAGGGGACTCTTCCTCCTCATGTGACTTTCCTGACCAGGATAACGCCCACTGTGACGAGAAGGCGACGGGTGGGATGCGTGTCAAGGGGGTGGAAATGAAAAGGACGATTACCCAGGAAGACAGAGATCTCACAGCTGCGGGGGTACGAGCATCTGGAGGAGAGGAAGGCGAAGGATGCCAAAGAAAGTGACGTGGGCAACATTTCCGAACACTCCTTCCCATTCGACAAGCTGACCAGCGAGCTCGGGACTTTTTTCAATTCGAAAGATCCCTCCGCTTCAACTGGACTTACCGCAGGCGAAGCTAAAGAACACTTGGCTAGAAACGTCTTCACTCCTCACAAGAAAAAATCTGCGTTGAGAAAGGTACGTTGATCACCGTTGGTGCTGTGCCGTTCTATTTTCGTCCGATCGACTGGGCGATTCTTCTTCCAGTATTTCGATCGCCTCATGACTATGTTCAACATCTTGCTTATCCTCGCCTGCATTTTGGAATTGACTTCAAGGTTTGGTGTTCTTTCTATCCTCCTGTTCAAACTTCTTGTACTCACGTTCATTTCCTTTGGCAGGACAACTTCGCGAACACCTATTTGGGTGGCATCTTGATCGCCATCGCTTTCCTGAATGCGTTCATCGACTGGTTCCAGTCACAAAAATCCGAGATTCTGGCTTCGTTCTTGGCTATGATTCCTCCATCATGTAGAATAGTTTGTGATGGTACTCTTCAGACAATCTCTGCTGCAGACCTCGTCCTTGGCGATGTGGTGTTGGTGGTATGTCTCGCGTTTGATATTTGGGTACTCACTGTGTTGCTCACTTTGATTCGCAGCGTGTTGGTGATAAGACACCGGCAGACATCGTCTTGTTCTCTGCGACAGATCTCAAAATCGACAACAGTAGTCTTACCAGAGAGTCTGAACCTCAAGAACGAAGACCTCTTCCTAGTGGATCGCCTTCTCGTGCGGTAGAAGCTGAAAACTTGGTATGTCTTCATTACGCCCAACGATTCCACTATTGTTCAAATCTTGATGCAGATCTTCAATTCAACCCTCGTTATCAACAGTGAAGGATAGGAAGGTAAACCTATAAAAACGTTTCTTCCGCATATACGTTAACATTTTATCAGTGGTGGCCAGAACTGGAGACCATACCCTCATCGGTATATATTCTTGATCCTTTCCGGGATAGTTGAATTGATCCTTTTTATTTTCAGGTCAAGTTGCTAGGCTCACATCTGGAGAAGCTGGAAACGAAGCTCCTCTTGCGATAGAAATGTACGTGCCAGTTTTTTTTCATCTTCCCAGACTCATTTGACCAAACTTTCCTGCAGCGGTCGATTCGTCATTCAAGTCTCTTGCATTGCCATTGTCTTTGCCATTGTCTTCTTCATCGTCGGAATCACCACTGTTTATAAAGGAAGTGCCTCTAAAACTGTCACTTTCACCATGTTGGTAGCTTTCGTCCCTGAGGGTCTCCCGTCTGTCGTTACCCTCTTTCTATCGATTGCTGCCAAGCGGATGGCGAAGCAGAACATGCTAGCCAAGGACTTACAAGGCGTTGAAACTCTTGGTGCGTTTGCTTTGTTAGGGGTGTTTTCTCATTGATCATGCTGACCAGAAGTATAATAGGTTCGGTAAAATTTTCATAGATTGTTGTATTATAGCAAAAATCGACTCAACAGTACCACTAGCTCACCCTTCTGGCTACGGACAAGACCGGTACTTGACGCGGAACCAAATGACGGTGACCAACTTATGGAATGGGACTAAAATGCTGTCAACTTTCCAGGTACCAGAGCTGATACTTTTGCCATGGTGTTTTGCTGACATCCTTTTTGCATCACCTCGCAGTCCAAGAACGACGATCAAGAAATTGTCCCCTTCTCCATGGATGTATCCATCACGGCCCTCAACTCGAGCGTCAAATTCGACAGCGAGATGGAAATTCTAGGAGACGCCACGGAAACCGGTTTGACTCGTTTCGCTGGCAGGTGTCTCGGGTCCGACTACGATGTTCACCTCGAAAAGTATCCTAAAGTATTCGAAGGTGCGAAGATCCATGTTTTTCGCTTTACCTAATCGCTACCTCATTCTGGCGGGGTTAATACTAATAGTGCCATTCAACTCTACGAACATATGGGCTTTGGTTGTAGTAAGTAAAGAAATGAACACCGAGGCTTTGACGTCAACTGAGGTCTCTTTCGTTTCTCCCTGTAGCTCAACATATCTCAGGACGATGGTGTCTTGAGGTGCCCTGGAACATGTCTTGGCGAAATGTTCTACCCACATGAAGGACGGCGTTCTTACACCCGTCGACGAGGCGTTTAAAGCAGCTTACGACGAGGCATATGACGTGTGTTCTTTTCTCTGACATTCTCCTCCGCCAAGTCATTCTAATACGCAAATCTTTAGTATATGGCTTCACGAGGTTGTCATCGCTTGCGCTCAAGCTCTCCTACCTAGCGACAAATATCCACTGGACTATGCTTTCTCCAAAAACGATGGTAACTATCCCAATACGGATTACTGCTTTGTCGGCCTCGTTTCCTTGAAGCCCTAGGTCAATCTATGAGCGAA
This sequence comes from Dendrothele bispora CBS 962.96, assembly GCA_004369135.1. NCBI lineage: Eukaryota > Fungi > Basidiomycota > Agaricomycetes > Agaricales > Dendrothele > Dendrothele bispora. The sequence goes on along the minus strand of ML179244.1, from coordinate 89,944 downwards.
TGTGAGTCGACTTTTATCATCGTCGCATTCTCGTGTCGTGGGATTCCTGTGTCTGAGTACTAAACTGTTTAAATTATAAATGTTAGATGTTGTGCAGACTTTTGCCAGTATCGTCATCTTGGTGTCCATGTATGCAGGGTATATGATCCCTAGACTAGGTGTGATAGGTGCTCTTAGATGGAGTTCGTACATCAATGGGATCTACCTACCTTTCCCTTTCCCCTTAGTATCTTTCTCCTAACACTATTCCTGTATTTAGCCATTCCGTTACGGCTCCGAGTCCGTCACGACAAATAAATCCCGGTACCTCAACCTTACGATTCCCTGATTCCTAGTGGGCCGGGATACACCGATCAATCAAGTATGTACCACGGTGGTTTGGAAGAGATTCGTCGTGTTATGTTGGATATCCTTCAAATCATGCGGGATACACCTATCTCATGATGGATGTGATCTTCTCGTTGTATTATATTATGATCGGCCAAGCCGTAGTGTCGATGAGTTCAAATGATTTTTCGTTTGTTATTGCATTGTGCATTCTTTAAAGCTTTTATTCATTCTCTTCAGTTATCTGACTGTGTTGATAGTAATGGTGTCGTTCAGTCTTTCCGCCGACTTGGGTGGTGGAAATGGATGTAAGCCTTCTAACAATTACTATTGATTTTCTATGCTGGTTCCCTTATAGATATTGTGTGTCTCCATACACGTATTTGATTGAAGTTCTTGGACAAGGTACGTCCCTTTTTTATCTCAAACATCTATGTACAAGTATTCATTCCTATCTTTCCATAGCTATTGGACATCAAGATATCAGATGCTCCGACCTGGAAATCATTACCTTAAATCTGCCCTCTTGTCAGACATGTAGCACTTACACAGACAGATATATTCCTTCATTCGGTGGATATCTCGCTGATCTAGACGCGACCTCCTCTTGCCAATTCCGTCTCACGAATTCGACAGACACATACTCGTCTTCCTTCAACATCTTTGATTCTCATCATTGGACGAATTTCAGACTCGTCTGTGTATTTACTGGTTCAATGTGGGTAGTCGTACTGGTCATACTCTTCAACCCTATTAAGACCTGATCATTTCTTCTTTTTTGGCGGTATGCAGATTTTTGCGAAGTTTATGCCCTTACACATTAGTTTAGAGTTGGAACACGCAGCATCGCTGGGCTGTTGTGTCAATGAAATTATATAGAAAGGAAGGAAGTAGTATGAATTCTCGTTTAATTTTTTTCTCTACAATCACGTCAAATCGTAGAAATAGGAATAACTTCATAATGATCTGAATCTGGGCAGCCGCTACAAAATCTGTGTATCTAGCTTGTTACTAGAACTGTTTGTCGTGTTATGAACATACTTACCTTGAGAATAGATTATTGAGCTCTCTGTGTGAGTTGGCCCTATGGTTCTTACATGTGCGCAAGTAGCCATACCGAGTAGCGGGCCCTGCCGCGTGCCGGCGCCTCGCAATTATTCCCGCTACTCGGATTTATCCGAGTATCTAAGGGTTTGTTCAAAAGAAAGTGCAAAAAACGCCACCCGCACGTGATATAGCACGCGAAATGACGTAGGATCTAGACCCTCCATACGGCGTGGGCATTTTTGGGTCGACCGGGCCGCTGATGGCACTTTATGAGACCGTCAGCAACCTCCTGACCCAGACCCCGTGCGGCGGATGAGTTCACTTTTGGCTTCGGAGCCTGAATTCCAAAGCAGAAAAGCTGAATCATTTTTGTCGTCGTGCATTCTTTTTCCCCCATGCCCTTTTCCGCGATGTACTAGCACGGGTCTCGTTCAATCCCCTGGGCCTTCAACCGAAAATTTTGGACATAGTTCAAGTATGCCCGTCTACATTGCAAGTTTTTTCACCTATGAAATTCACATAATCTAATCCAAAAATTTACAGACTGCGGTAGCACTAGCGTCTTGCTCCTTTGATAAAATAGTCGATAATGTGCATCCCGGATAATTTGCTGGGCTTTTTGTCGTCCGTTTAATTCTTGAAGGATTGATAATAGTGGGGTTTATGGTCATATCAAGCATGTTCTACACTCGGTCAGTGGAAAAGTTTTCCTTTCTATATCTTTCTGTTTTACCGACGCACAGCCAGGGATGGATTCAGAGAAACAAAGCCACGTTTTGGCGTCCCGTGCGTATTTTTCCTATTTATTTTACTAGTACTTTGCTCACTCGATTTCGCTCCAGGTTTTTTTGGTTCATCAGGTCCTGGAAGTTCGGGCAATACTACTCTGAGAAACGAGCAGGGCACCCCAGATGCAGTTGGTTACGAGAGCAAGGATTTTTAGTTGGGATAAATATGTATTTCGTCTGTTCTCCCTTCGATAGACATTTCAGTCTTACACCAACCCCCCTCTCTCGCTTTCTAGCTCCACCCGTGGTCTCGACTCGTCAACAACTCTCGAGTATTTTCAAGCACTCAGCACGGCCATGGACATCACCAGGATGACCGCTATTGTCTCCTTATACCAAGCCGGAGAGAATTTGTAAAAGCACTTCAAGAAGGTATAATATCAATATTTCTTTGAAAAAACGGCATTCTCTGATCCTCGTTTCTGACTTTCTAGTCGCGGTCACTGATCCGGACAGACATATCCCTCGATCTCTCGCCTCTTCTCCTGCATCTTCTTCCTCTTCCCAACCTCCTGCACCAAAAATAGCCACCGAGTTCGCGAACTACTTCAACCAATCTCGTTATGCTCTCCTCGACCGTCAAGATGTCGATCAGTACAAAGACGAAATGGTCGCAAATCAAAAGCCAAATAACGCATATCAGAGAAATGCTAGAGGGGACTCACCTTGATGTCGGGGAAGAAATCCGCTTATATCGTTTCGTTGGGGTTGCAGGCTACGGAGGTAGTCAGGAGGAGGCTGCTTGGAGGCGACATTTTTGAATGTGTTGTAAGTGGGAACTAGTTCTCTCTTCTACCGACTATGCGTGCTTTGGCTGATCATTGTGTTATAAATGTCGACAGCTCTTACATGTTCCAGGCTATTATGTTCTCGATTGACCGGGGCGTACTTCTCTCGCGGTGGTGTTTTCTACTTGTATGCACTCCTCGCGTCCTTCGTCTCGTGCCCTCGCTCATCTGTTTTTTGTCTTTTCACAGTGCTTTACTCTTCTCAGCTCCGACTATCATGGCCGAAATTCCCTCTCCGTTCGATCAACAACCAATCTTCCTTCGACACATGCAACGGGCACTGTACCACCCCTTCGTTGATCAAGCCGCTTTCTCCTGGTGGATCTCCCGATTTTGTTCCTTACGGTTAGTATCTTTTGTCATCATTTACACATTAGTGCAACTGCAACAGACCGCTGGACAAGTTTTGTACGTGAAAACCTGCTTTTTACTCTCTAGCAAGACTGATTTGCGGAACATATATCTCTAGCGTGTTCCTTTTATTCATCTTCTCTGTCGCTCTCGCTTATGAAAGTTTAGCGGCTACTTGTATGAACGAATGTGAGTCAACTTTCATCATCATCACATTCTCGTGTTCCTGGGATCCTTGTTTCTGGGTACTAAAATGATTCTTTTATACAGCTGTTGCGCGGACTTTGCTAGTATCGTCATCTTGGCGTCCTCTATGTATGGGGTATATGATCCTTAGACCGAGTATGATACCTTAGATGGAGTTCGTAAATCAACGTGAGCTAACCTACCTTTTCCCTTTCCCCTTATTATCTTTCTCCTGACACTATTCCTGTAGGCTGTATTTAGCCATTCCGTTACGGCTTTGAGTCCGTCATGACAAACGAATGCCACTCCCTCACCGGTACTTACGATTCCCTGATTCCTAGTGGGGATATGAAAACGTCACACTGATCGACCAAGTGTACCACGGTGGGTTCGGAACCTGATAATCCCAACATCGATGGGAAGAGCTTTGTTGTGTTATGCCGGATATCCTTCAGGTCGTGCGGGATACACCTATCTCATGACGAGTGTGATCTTCTCGCTGTATAGTACTATAATCGGCCAAACTATAGTGTCGATAAGTCCAAATGCAGAACTTGTAGCACTCCTTATCAGTTTCACGTTCCCATTTGTGCGTTCTTTTTTATTCATTCCTCACTTCAGTTATCTGACTGTGTTGATAGTAATTGTGTCATTCAGCCTTTCCGTCAACTTAGGTGATCAAAAGGATGTAAGTCTTCTAACAATTACTATCGATTTTCTATGCTGATTCACTTATAGGTATCGTCTGTCTCCGTACATGTATTTGATTGAAGGCGTTCTTGGACATGAAAAAAAACATCTACAAGTATTCATTCCTATCTTTACACAGCTATTCAACATCAAGATATCAGATCCGACTTGGAACTGGTTACCTTGAACCTGTCCTCTGGTCAGACATGTAGTAGCACTTATACATAGACAAATATATCTCTTCATTCGGTTACCTGGACGTGACCTCTTGCCAGTTCTGTCCCACCAATTCGACAGACACATAGATCATTGTCAAGTTATTTCTGCGACTTGACAATGATCTGGTTACTAGAACTGTTCATTGTGCCCTTGAGAATAAATTATTGAGCTCTTTGTGTGAGTCGGCCCTGCATTTCTTACATGGTAGCCACACCGAGTAGCGGGCCCTGCCGCGTGCCGGCGCCTCGCAATTATATTCACTGCGAAGCAAGGCATGAGCTTTGCTGGCACCAAGTCGCAACTCGTGACTTGCATGACTGATGCGGTCACATGACTACTTCAAGCGGAGCTTCAATTTTCTTGTTTAAACCAACGGCCTTGACGCATCACCGTCTCTTGACTTCCCTCCATCATCTTTTCCTCTTTCTCTTCGCTCCCTTCAGCACAATCCACAGTCCTTGGCATGCCGCTTTCTACAGCTCACGTCATTGGTCTCAAACGATGCAAGCTCATTTAGACAGAGGGAGTTTTGGAATAAGTAGGTTTTTTTGATCACCCCAGCTCGTGTCATCAGGACTCTAATACTAGCAATCTCAAATTAGAATTTACTTACCCTGGTACGTAAGTCAAGAGTTGATGTTCTATGTTTCTTCGTGGGTCTTTGTTGACGGGCCCAAAGTTTTAGATTATTGATACGATACATTAAGGTATGTATCTATGTTTATATTATGCGTACTTACAACTGATACATGACTGTTATTTAGGCCGTCAACATCTAGATTGGTTTAGTACTGTGATGCTTTATGTGTAGTCGTACTTGTAGCTTGTAGTATATGTTCCTTAGTCTTGCCAATACATTTTTTTTGCATCATCTTTATAAGTTCAGCTGGAAATTTCCCTATATATGATATTGTGTCATGTCTTTCCTGATGGCCAGAAAGCATTATCTATCATCGGTACTGGGTGAAACATTATGGAAAACCTGTAATGGATGACAGATTATGTGTGTCATTTCAATACTAATCATAATGTTTTCCCTCTCCATAATGTTAGCTCTCTCCATAATGTTAGCATATCTTCACATTCATGTACTTAGAAAATATCTGCACTGATTGCTTATAATTTATGAATCTTCCCAGATGTTTTTGAGCCATCCTAGGCCGGTACTGATCTTTAGGTTTTTGCTGATGTAAGCATGAAAGGACTCACCGAATGACGATTATAGGCTCAGCACGATTAGTAATGAAAATCTCCGTGCGAAATCGTCTGGCAATCGTCCTTTTAAGAACTACTCTGACCACCCGACTATGGGTGTAGCTCAGACACACACACACACAGAATGGACAGCCTTCCCGACGAACTTATCCAGCGAATCCTCGATTCTTTCGTACAATCACCTTCCTCCGATGATCCTCATACTTTGGAATTGAATCAAACTATCGCTATCCAGAATCCTCACTATGACGTCCATAACTCGACCATCTATAAGGTCAATGTCGCACAGCCTAGCCAACGAGGACTTATCAAGGATAACGATAAAAACTCATTATCCCATTCACTATACTCTATATCTCTGGTCAATCGTCGAATTCGACGAGTCTCTCTTCCTTTGCTTTTTGAATCCGTTGATTTTCTTCTATATCCTATGAAGAGTGAAGACGAGGAGATCAACCGATTCAGATTTCTTTTGGAACGTATCGCCCCTATGACTCACCTTATAAGGTTAGCTATAGGATGTTATCTTGTGAAAAGACTATACTAATCACCTTGGATCAAAAGGAAAGTCCGTATCTTCCCATACGATCGATGTGCCCAAGCGATAACGAAGAAATATCATCACTTCGTCGAGGATCTTTTGTCTACATGTTCAAAATTGCAATGCCTCTATTTAAGACTGGCAACGAAGGAAACTAAGTGGTCCTCTCTTTTCCCAATCATTAACACGGTCAATTCTTACCCCTCTCCGGACTTTCGTCTCGTCTTCCCATCCACTTTTGGAAGTCCAGAAGATTTTTCCTCTCCCCAGTCCTCTTCGGCTTCCGATGATGTTCCAGTTCCTAGTACCTCCCTCTCTCGTGTCGTTTGTTGGAGACACGACCCCGGACGTACAATGCATGGAAACTATGTAGACACGCTCATCACCAAATTGGGTTTACACGTCGTCGAAGTCAATACCCCTGCCCCAGGTTGGCATAAAAAGACTTATCCTGGTCTCACGTCTATGACATCCTGCCCCTCATCAGACTTGATGACACCTCAAGAATTCACCGATTTCATGTCTCGTCATCCTCTTTTGCGAAGGGTCTCGTTAAAAGACTTTCCTCTCGACAAGATCCCATGGGGTATGACGATCCAAGAGGAGCTGAAACCCCATACGTGTACATTCTCCTCTAGACGTTCAAAGTTCTTTGCTTTCCGTCACGATTGGAATGACACTTGGGAAAGACAGCTGATACAAACGAAATTATCTTTGAAAGCCGATCCTGTACATGGATTTGCGGATCTGATTGTCAAGTTGACGAAGGCGTTACCCCATGTTGCGATGTTGGAATTGAATTTTGATGCCGAGGACGTTAGGAATTGTGTAAGTTGCTTTGTTTCTAATCAGTGTGAACAGTCATTCCTGATGTTTTTTTTTTTACAGGATATCAAGAGCATTCCTGCTCTATTCATGAACAAATTCCAACATTTACAGTATCTCGCGTTTACCAGAAGCCGTGTTACGCTGTCTTGTTCGAGAATGGCGCTTGGAAAACGGTCGATCGTCGGGTTCAAGTTTGACCGATGACGCACGCGATTTTGACTTGACAGAAATCGAAACGTATTGTCGAGACTTCGTAGCGAAGCTTTGTGGATCGTTGAAGGCACTGAGAACGGTGGTATTGTATGCTGGGAAGAGAGATTCAAGTGCAACTGCTGAGTATATGGAGTTCCGAAAGCAGGGCGCTTCCTTTTTTGTAAACACACGGTTCGGATTATGCTTCGTGAGAGGGATCTTCGTGGACACGATACCCATACACTACTTTGATGTATATGCATAATAATATGTACAATAGCGCGCACACACCAATCAATCGATTTGGTCTAGGAGTTCGGGCTTAAGATGTATCATTGACATTGGCGTAAAATCAGCTATTTTAATTTGGAGTCAGTATACATGAGACTATAGCTTCGAAGTAAGTACTATTAACGACTTTGATTTCTACGTCGAACAGGTTATTTGAATTTCAAAACCGAGGTTGCGTTGATTCCAGAAACCAACATCTTGTTACCAATCCTAGGATTTATTCCACGGTATTCGGGCTTTGGATTTGCTGAGTCGAAAGAAATCTCAGGAACAACTTCGGAGCATGAAGTGCGCCGTCTAGCTTGTGATTTATCGGATGATCTGAGCTACAGAGTGTTAGGACTCCGAGGAAGAACACCAATTCACAGTCAGTAATGTAGGACGGTTGTATGTATACCTATCGGCCTAGTATGTCAACAGTGTATGTACTCCACAGTCTATATTCTTGTCCCCGGGAACCAGCTGTAGGACATCCATGAAATGCTATCCAGAAATTTGGATAGTTGTCGCGCGATTTCAGGTGATTCCGGAAGGATGAAGAGTAATTTATGTATTGCAAAGGTCAGAAATTTACAAGTTCCTGGCCTGAATTTTCCCGCACGTCACATGCATCGGTTCAAGCCTTTTACTTTTTCCCCCAGGTCAAGTTGAAGTAAAGTCCTTGGAAGTACTTCATTTTTGGCCATCTCCTATCATTCCTTCGAGCCCGGCTTGTTTGAGAGACTTGTTCCGAGCTTTCCCAGGGAAGGACTCGTAAAATCACGTTTTCTTGACGAACTATGGTTGTAAAACCAAAGGACATGTTGTATTTTAAAGTCCTGTTCATCTAGACTGGCGTCATTTCAAAGCCTTACAAGAAACCATCACTACAGCCAATTTTCTTCCTCCTTTCTCTTCGCACGATCTTTCTCGTTTTGGTCGCCATTCCTGGTATACAGCCCCTGTTGATCCTGATCCCATGATACCCTCAACAACCTTGGTTGTACTCATTGGTCACGGAATTTACTTCCCTGGTTACTCGTGGAACGTTTGTCTCGTGCCATACAAAACGTACGAAACATCTTCATATACGTTGTTATTCTTCATTTCCCCACACATGGTCCCCACTGCTATTTTCGTGTCATGAGGACTCGATTACCCCGCTTTTCGACAAATTGCATTCAAATGTCGTTTGGCTGTTGATTCTTGCAAGTCTCTCAAGCATGGGAAATAGCGGGAT
>ML179244.1:0-73476 GCA_004369135.1 Dendrothele bispora CBS 962.96 | reverse complement strand
TATGTATCTTTCTATCACCACTCACTTCAAGCTAAGTCAAGAATATATGTCCGTTGAGGGAAGATACTGTATGAGGAGGTAGAACGGTTTTCCATACGGGAACCTCTCATATTTGAGCCTAGATTTTTAGAAAGTTTGCAGCATGTGTCCATTAGAACAAAATCTCATTTCTTTAGTCATTGCATGCAACTGAAGTACAGTTAGGTCTGCTCAGACTGTTGACTTTCTTCGGTTCAATGACAGTTCGTTGTCACCGGATACATACGGAGATTTTTAGAGAGATTGTAGGATGCTTTAACACTCTAACTTTTAGGTTATGGAACCATGATCTTTAATCCCGGAATCTCGCTTCGGAATGGAAATACGTATCATTGCCTCAACCCTTTATGGTACGGCAAACTCCACATACTGAAATTTTTGGTACCACACTATGTCCTCCTTCACCAGACACAACAAGCTTCAACCACCCGTGTGTGATATATGGGACCCAGTCATGTATGTATGAATATACACATTACTACCGTACGCACATCTAGAACTTGTATTATTACATTCTCGCGTTTCCGGTTTTGTAAGATTTTTTCAAGTTAGACCTGAACACTGCACTTCTTTTTCTTTCACGAGTATTCGTTGGTGAAACCTACGCCTCACGATCATAACTAGATTCATGATCTCTTAGCTGAAACACAGATATTTATATTATGTAGTACTGGTCATAGCTTGAGCCTTCTAACACAAAGCAATTTGCGCAGCGACTTTACAATTTGTGCGTGACTCCGATCCGAGTCGAGCAGTAATATTTGAGTGTTTAAACTTTCATTCAAAGTTGGGTGGTGGTGAGTTGCTCGGAGTGATGACGTAGGTACCTTGAGTTCCTTCCCCATGAATAAGTCCTGTGTTTCCACCTTGTGAATGGACTACTCATTGAGTAAGACCTAACTATACATCTCTGTGACTCAGAATAGGTTCCAGGTTTTGCATTGCTACTGACAATCCCTTCAAGTGAAGTTTTTCCATGGATCCATAGTAAAATGGTAAAGGTAGTGTCCCTTAGCTTGGGACCCGATAGCGCAGATTAAGTCCAACGACAGTCGATGGAGAGTACTCTCCGCTATTACAATCGGTGATGTGGTACTACCTTGTACTAAAGTCCGGTTCATTGACCTATGACAACTTGGGCTAGAAACTGCAATGATGCAGTGTCCATGTTGTAATTATAAACCTGTAGTAAATCGATGATCCCTTTCCCGGCTAAAGTAGCAGTCTCTGGAACGAGCGTGGTAACCCAGTGGTTAGTAAAAGTTCTGAGTCCGGATCCAAAAACATCTTTTGGAGACGTAGAAACGTCGAAAGATAACTGGTACGTTGATACCCGAAACACGTGTAAAAACGTCGAGAAATAACTGGTGCGTTGGTACCCGAAACACAAGTAAAGCACAGCCCAGAGCTCGCCTGGCTAAATAAATGTAAATAAACTTTTTTTGTTGCCTACTGTATTAATACTGTGCCTTCTCTGGAACGCTCGTTCCATTAGAGGGGAACACCACCTCGACGTCCCTGGTTACTAATACAAACAAATACTAAGTATCTCCAGTCTGGGGCCAGAACTGCCCCACTGAAGTCGAAAGCCCTAGCTAGTTGTAAGAGCAAGCCCACGCCTCATATCTGCAGATCTGTCCCCCTAACACTGAGCACGTCCAGGTTCACAAAAGACAACAGGTGTTACGAGACGACGCGTTGATCAAGACCAGTGCCTCCATATTACGTCGCCACGTTCATATTAACATGTTTAGTCATTTGTCTGCTTAGTTAGTCAACAGCAACTCTTCAACGTGTCGGTATCCGATCCAGATCTTGCTGCCTGACAGGGCCTACCCTTAAGAAGTGCAGTTGCTGTATACTTGATCTTCTGTACCTAACTGAGTTCTGGACATCTTACATACGTCCCGACCCCCAACCTTCTGTACAGAGGCCTACGACTCCCAGTGGCCATAGACTAACCGACTTCCTAGCTTGTCTCGGGTCTGCTGCACGCAAAACTAGTTCAACTAACCAGACGCCAAACTAACTTGGACTTAAACCAACAAAAAAAGAGAAAGACTCTCTCTGTTTTTCTTCTAACTCGTTTTCACTAAGCAACGTCACGTCGTACTACCTTCTGCCTTCTTTTTACTTTCTAGGTGAAACACTATACTCCCTTTCTAGTTAAAAACTTACTACACTGCAGTGTGATGTTGGGAACAAAAATATGGAACACAACTCTTTCAGCTTGGTTGAAGCGAAAGGGGTTACAGACTGTCGCTGGCAGTCCTCCGCGTCAGTCGCAGGTGGGGCTGGAAACAGTGGCGGGAGCAGAAGTTGCGGTAACAGAAACCACGACTTTAGCCACAGAAGTGGGAGGAAGCAGGGATAAAGTTTCGATAGATGCTTGGTGCGTGGATACAGGGAGGGTTTAGGTCTGCGTAACGGGGAGAATGAGGAAGAAAGTTCCCGCAGGAGCTGGAGTTTTGCATGGATAGTACCGGGATGCGGCAAAAGTATAGGCTGGGGCTTCTTTAGTTTGTACGGTTACCAGAGCTGCGGATGAAAAAGCAGGCGAAAAAACGCGTACTACCAGTTTTAGAAGGAAGGGTAAACCGAGCAGTCGACCCGGCAAGAGGAAGGGTAGTGGTCACAACCGTGATCGCAGCTACCAGTGTGGCCAGACCTGGCGAAGTAAAAACCGTTACAGAGGTTACTGGTCAGACTTGCTATGCGGCGGGTGTAGTAGGAACAGATAAAGAAGTGACCACGCAGAAGACAGTTTAATTGAGGTGAAGAACAGATTGCAATGAGACGCCCAACAGCAACTGATGTCCAACCCAGAAAATGTTGTAAATGGCTCTTTACCCAGTAAAACAGTGCTGGGCAGTCGAGGTGGAGTAGTTGGGGTTGAAAAGGTTCTGGCAAGTTCGCTTGTGTCACGAGTAGTGACCATAGGGACGATCTATAGAATGAGTACGACGGGAGGCATGCCAAAAGCCAAGAGAGGGCCCACCGCAGTTCTGCTATACCTATTTATCCATGCATTTAGCGGGGATACACAAGTAGGTCTCGCGAAAAAAGAGATAAGTGAACTGCTACCAATACTACGTTAAGGAGCGCTCGCGAGGGCTAAGAGAACAGAGGAAAAGGCGTGAACTTGGCTAGTTGATTTTAATGTAAACGGCGCCAGAAAAATAAGCTAAAGATTACATCCTTGAACCCGCTGGAAGGCCTATAAATGCTGGCGGCAGATCGTCGTACGCCGTTCGAGCTTAGGCGTCTTTGGTTCGAGGAACCATAGCGCCGTTTCGACTTCGTCCGACTTAGCTTCCCATTTCCCTTCTTCAGAAGCCTCTTTCCACGCATAGAAATCGGTAAGAAGACGTTGTTCGTATGCTCTACCGACTGATAAAATAGCGAAGACGCTTGGCAAAGTAAAAAAATAGGAGCTTAAAAGTTAAAAACGACAGCCACGAACAACTGCACGAAGGCCAGCTTTTTGGACTGGGACAAGCGGTAGGGACGTTAGGCAGATAGTAGGGGACAGAAGGCTACTGTACAGTGCGAAAAAGCTGCATAGGAACAAAAAAGAAAGAGGCTGTGTGTCTGGGGCTTCGTCGGCCTAGGCGGCGAGGGGACGGTTGAGACCCTGATAGGGTCTTTAGGGAGCACTTAGAGCGGGCTGAGTGTTTGAGCCAAAGGAGCCTGAGAAACCGCTTTTTCAGCTGTGCTAGCTAACCACAGCCCTCCTTTAGTTCTGAACGTGACTAAATGAGCTCCTTCCCGCTTTTGTCTAGGGACCTATATTGGGCTTCTTATAGTTCTCTGTGAGAAAGGTAAAGCTACTGGGACTAAGGCTGCGCCTGCTACTAAAACCACCTGTCCTCCCACACTATCCCCGACAGCCATTTCACCCATCCCACCCACGCTTCCAACCACCCTTCCAGCCCTCGCCCCACGTCTTCCAGCCTTGCCAACAATCCGTATCCTTATCCTTCCTACCTCCACGTCCCCTCCTTCCACGACTACAACTCGTACAGGTGTTTCTCCTTCTTTGACTTCCTCGTCTCTTACAGGCTCGACTTGGACTCTGCCCATTAAGTGGGCATTTACTCGTTCGCTGCCGCAGCTTAGGAATGGGAGGTAACTTGCGACGCAAATAGTGAAAGGCGTTTGTCTAAAGCCGCGTAAACCGACCTGTCCGAAACCATGTAGTACTAGGCATGTCCTACTCGCCCTTTGTATAACCTCATAGCGGCTCACTGCACTAAACCCCCTTGGAACCCAACTTACTCATACTCTACTTCCACTCCACCCACTAAAGCACCCCACGCTGCCGTCGCAACTAATAAAAGACCCGATAAGGACCACTCAACAGCAAGCAATAACACTAAGAGAGGGCGGGAAAACGAACTAGACTTGCGTATTTGAGAGAAAAGATGGGGAAGAATAAAAATAAGATCAGAGGAAGCAACCATAGCACAGCTTGTAGGTGTGGCATACATGCTGACGATCAACCGACTTGACCGAAACATTAGAAGGGGGACACCACTAACCTTAGTATAGACCATAGGACGGTGGCCACAACGAGCGGCACGAGTACTACGAAAATGGCTAGCACAACTCCAACGACCGAAGCAAACTTCCCTATGGCTTCTCCTCACCACAGCTCAACTCAAACTACCTAGCCAAGAAAAACAAGGTCCAACACCACTCAAAACTAAAAAACAAGACACCCTCACCCTTTTTTTTTTTTTGGTTAGACTGTAACTAAAAAAAAAAAAACATCGTGAGCAAATATCACAACTGAGAGAGAAGCCCATAGCAACGAAGCAACGTTCTGAACAACTTGAGCGGACGCTCATATGGCTCGTGCAACCGCGCCTTAAACGGCGTCCGAAGCTGCAAGAAGAACTGCACTCAAAAATGCAGAACCTTCCTTGGTACAAAAAGAGAACGAAGAAAGGGCAAAAACGATTGAGGCCAATTTGGGGGATAGAGATCGATACAGTAAGAAGTTCCAGAGAGGCCACGGCGGCCACCAAAGGACGTTTAACACGGAGATCACTATATGATACAGTTCGACATGGAAAACCCTAGCTGCGGATCCTCACAAACCCCCTAGTTCATACCGCGTTCCTCACACCGAACCCCTTGCAATAAGGGACCCTAATGCAACGAATGACACTAAACACTCACGAACTTCACGAAACTAACCCAAAATACCTCAACATACCGACTGGGCAAAAGCGAAAAATGATATCGGGAAAGGATGAGGTAGTAGAGAGGGTAGTAATTGCCAGAGCGAACACGCTGGAAGAAGGAGAAGATAGAGAATATGTTTATGGAGAAGGAGACCCGCATAGTTGTTCTAGAATGGTGTCTGTGACCTCCCGAACAAGAAGGGCTTTCGCTAGGTCGTCTGCAAATGCCCAGACATAGACGTCTACTAGACAAATCGGCGCAACAAGAAGAACCGGTCCCTGCTCTTATCATTACGCAGCCGTCACGGCCTCCCACGCAACTACTAACATGACTAACACCAATGACACTCACACGAAACATAACGATATCTTGCGAGAACAAACACTATAACTATATACACAGGAATCTAGAAGAAGTTACAGTAGTAGTTCTTGAGCATGCCCGGAGAGTAGGTGCGAGAAGGAGAGTGTAACCGCCTCTTCTACATAAGCCGACGTCTGCACCTGCTGCTCAGACAGGGAGTATCGGGCTTGCCGGCAAGCTTGCTGCAGCTCAACGTGCTGGCTCGGTCACCACCGCCGCCTTTGCAAGCAGGGTCACACCTACCGTCACTTCAGCTTGTACTTTTGGAGTTTAGAAGGCGATAGGTGTTGTCAGGACGATAACGACTTCTTCCTCCGTTTCGCTTGGAAGTACTGTTACTGTTACTACTAGTCCTTGGACTGGGACTGCGCGGATTTGGCTAGCTATCTGGATTTGGTGCCCGTCTCCTTCTCATACCCAAACGAGTAGGGCGCCGCAGCTCCGGAGTCTCCTGCTAAACCTATGGCTTCCTAGTCAACCCAGAACCTCTCCTCCTTCTCTCCCGCTTAAACCTCTACCCCTAACTACGCTCACACCTCTTACGACTCTACTTACTCTTCCCGTTCCAACTAAACTCACCCCTCCCCGTCGGCGGACTAAACCAAGACCTCACTAACTCAACTTAGCCCTGAAACGTCACTACCTCACTCTCCCTCTGGTAGAAAACTAAAAAAGAACCTTATATAGAATAATAGAGAAAGGGAGAGTATATAGAGAAGAAAGGTAGAGAGAGAGAAAGGAGGGACACAACCTTAAGAACATAGAACACTGGGAGAATCCGAGACTCTATGATGTATAGTTGGGCAGATAGATGGCGTAAAGAATATGGGGGTCATGTCTGTACCATCCTGGTTTTTTTTAAGAACGGCTCTCCTCATTGCAGAAAGTACATCATCAAGAAAAAAATCATGAAAATAATGGAATCCTATCATAGTAAGAAATGTAAGGAACAAAACAATTGTAGAACAGATCATGGGTTTGTGTTATCGATAGATTTTTTTTTCAACATTACATGAAAAAGTCGACTTAAAAAAAGGACCGTGAACCCATCACAACCAACCTATGACGTCTCCACACCTATTTTTATTCTGGGGCTGCCAAATTGAACTTATGAGTTGTTAAATGGGTTGGAACATGGGCACTCAACTTATTCAATACATACCATATGGTAGTCGTAGTTCTAGATAGACTCATAGACTTCAAAGCCTAATAGGAATACATCTTAGCGGCTTCATATTCATGTTGATCCCATCATATGCAGGAAACGTAGTACCGTACCTCAGTAGTTTGGAATAGTTTGCACAGAGATCCGGAAAGACAGAATTTATGCAACAGGGCGACTTCGGGAGTTGTGTATTGCAGGAGGGAGAACTTTACGGGGCTTTTGGACCCTTTGAGAGATTTGGCAGGATAGCGCTCCTAGCACATCGTACCTTGAACCGAACCCTTGCCCTCTTACTACGTCAGATGCCTTGGCTGGTTTCTAAGCAAAACTTCGGACCTGTTGGCTAAGGGCTGTAAGGGCCTCGTAAGAGCACATGACACATGCTACCGTACCACCGGCTATTGGGATAGGTCTTGTGTAACAGGAAAGTGTTGGTCTAGACGCAGGAGGTTGTACTAGAATGTTTTTTCCACAGGCAAGCAATACCGGTCATGCTGAAACATTTTGGCCACCTGATTCTTCACGTGCGGCTTTTCTCTCTCTCTTTACCCATGAACTTCCCAATCATGCCTGAACGCTCCGCTGTGTACTAAAGCTCCTCCTAAAGTCTGCAATGACAGGGCTCTAGTGCTAGCCCTACTTGAAGCTCAGACCTTTCCCTAAAGAACTAGATCAAGTTTGCAACCAAAAAACCTTCTGTAGCTTTTCCAAGGCCTACTTCAATCTTTCCGGTTTGGGGGTAGACCCTTCGTTACTTGCCCTCGTAGTGGCCATGTCTGTTTTTTAGGTCGGGTCCTGCTGCTACCGAGTCGCTTAGTTGCTATAAGTAGCTCAGCGAAAGAACTGATACAAACACACCTTGTGCAACGACCGGAAGCATGCTGAGACTAGAATAGAAAGACAACTTCTACATGAATGATTTGTCAGAGAAGATCATACCGCTCAGGGTTCTTATGCCTAGCTACTTCTGCTCGTTCATATATTCGGTAGAAGTCTCCAGGCTCTTAGGGCTTAAGCATTGTCGCTGTGACCTGTTAGTTAGTATACCCCGGAGCATTGAGTTTTTGCGGGAAATGACTTCCGTACGTCCGTATGTCCATGGCCATGGGTCATACGTGGGAGAAAAGTTCAACTCAAACATTCAAGTATAGAAATTTCGGCTTACCGTCTCACTTGAAGCCGGATTTTCAATACTGACTCCACCTACATACGGGGCGCGGGCGGGCGGGGAAGGCGTTGTCGCTGGAGAACGGAAGTAGGACGCCGAGGGGGGGTTGGAATTTCCTGTCCAGATCCGATGAGCTTGAAAACAAAGTACATTTACGCATGTATACAACCTTTTTTGGAATTATCTAGGAAGTATGGTTATTCATCGACTCCCAAAGTGAATTGTAATTTGTGAGATCGTACCATACTCGCAATACCATTTAGTGAGCAGATAACGTACTGTTCTTTCTCTTTTCCTCGGGTTAAACGTAGTCTTTCGTTTTGTTTTCCTTGGCAGCGTCTATACATATCCCGGTCAGTACTTATCCATTGCATTGCACACCATGCATAAAGTAAGACTTAGGCTAAGCTTAAGCCGCTTGAGTGCGGGACGGGTCACGGAATTGACCAAGGTTATATATACTCTGAGCTCACGCACTTAGACGATGCCAAGTTGAATTACTGCTGTCATTTTTAAACAGCATTGACGGGAATCGACTTGTCAATCATGTGCGATTTTGAATGATTTTTTCAATGAAGCAATACTATCGTTTTGACACCATGAATGGGATAGGCTTTCCCGACCCGAGTCCATGCCCCAACCTGAGCTTGGAACTCGGTGGCAAAAGGGATCTACATACGAATGTATACTCGTAGAATGGCGGAAATCTTGAGTGACATTTCCCTGACAAGTATCGGAGCACTTACTTTTCATGTCAGCTAAACGAATTCCGATCCGAAAATGCGTATTGAATTCAACTCTCTTATTCGCTGACTCCTTCCGTCGGTTCTCGAAAAGACTGGGTTCCAGGTGGACGCTTTATCTCATAGTCCAGGGTTCGTATTTCCCATTGGTATTAGGGAGAGAGTAAAGCCAGATGTATAGAATGGTGGAGCCTGAAAGTATTCGGTGTACTTGGCCGCGAATTCTTCGGAGCTTGGGGTATGTATGTATACGCATCAATGTTGCAATTGGAATAGACTATGTAGTCAAGAAACGTCATTTTGAGAAAGGTTCTAATTAGAAGTAGGCAGAAAAATCACATCATCCTTCTATGAAAGTGCGTACACTTATACTATCGTTATCCTAGCTGTCAGTACATCTTATCACTCTATACAGGAATGAGGTAGCCCTTGGAAAGTCCCCAATTAGAAGTAGGTAGAAAATCATCCTATTTTCATGAAAGTATGTACTGGACTTGTATCACCATAATGGCGTTAGTTGCCAACGGCATACTTACAATACAGCGCTTTGAACGGCGAAGTAATATAGTAATAAGCTAGTACTAGCCAAGCCGCTGTATTCCCAATTCAAAGGACGGTACAAGACCATATGGAGGCAAGCTTCTCGAGAAGTTGAGATGAATGCACGAGAAGTACAAGAAGTACGAGAAGGAAGGGTAGCCACAGGCTGTACGGTTAAGCATGAAAGGACTCCGAATGACGATTATAGGCTCAGCACGATTAGTAATGAAAATCTCCGTGCGAAATCGTCTGGCAATCGTCCTTTTAAGAACTACTCTGACCACCCGACTATGGGTGTAGCTCAGACACACACACACAGAATGGACAGCCTTCCCGACGAACTTATCCAGCGAATCCTCGATTCTTTCGTACAATCACCTTCCTCCGATGATCCTCATACTTTGGAATTGAATCAAACCATCGCTATCCAGAATCCTCACTATGACGTCCATAACTCGACCATCTATAAGGTCAATGTCGCACAGCCTAGCCAACGAGGACTTATCAAGGATAACGATAAAAACTCATTATCCCATTCACTATACTCTATATCTCTGGTCAATCGTCGAATTCGACGAGTCTCTCTTCCTTTGCTTTTTGAATCCGTTGATTTTCTTCTATATCCTATGAAGAGTGAAGACGAGGAGATCAACCGATTCAGATTTCTTTTGGAACGTATCGCCCCTATGACTCACCTTATAAGGTTAGCTATAGGATGTTATCTTGTGAAAAGACTATACTAATCACCTTGGATCAAAAGGAAAGTCCGTATCTTCCCATACGATCGATGTGCCCAAGCGATAACGAAGAAATATCATTACTTCGTCGAGGATCTTTTATCTACATGCTCGAAATTGCAATGCCTCTATTTACGACTGGCAACGAAGGAAACTAAGTGGTCCTCTCTTTTCCCAATCATTAACACGGTCAATTCTTACCCCTCTCCGGACTTTCGTCTCGTCTTCCCATCCACTTTTGGAAGTCCAGAAGATTTTTCCTCTCCCCAGTCCTCTTCGGCTTCCGATGATGTTCCAGTTCCTAGTACCTCCCTCTCTCGTGTCGTTTGTTGGAGACACGACCCCGGACGTACAATGCATGGAAACTATGTAGACACGCTCATCACCAAATTGGGTTTACACGTCGTCGAAGTCAATACCCCTGCCCCAGGTTGGCATAAAAAGACTTATCCTGGTCTCACGTCTATGACATCCTGCCCCTCATCAGACTTGATGACACCTCAAGAATTCACCGATTTCATGTCTCGTCATCCTCTTTTGCGAAGGGTCTCGTTAAAAGACTTTCCTCTCGACAAGATGCCATGGGGCATGACGATTCAAGAGGAGCTGAAACCCCATACGTGTACATTCTCCTCTAGACGTTCAAAGTTCTTTGCTTTCCGTCACGATTGGAATGACACTTGGGAAAGACAGCTGATACAAACGAAATTATCTTTGAAAGCCGATCCTGTACATGGATTTGCGGATCTGATTGTCAAGTTGACGAAGGCGTTACCCCATGTTGCGATGTTGGAATTGAATTTTGATGCCGAGGACGTTAGGAATTGTGTAAGTTGCTTTGTTTCTAATTCAATGTGAACGGTCAATCCTGATTTTTTTGACCATCGACTACAGGATATCAAGAGCATTCCTGCTCTATTCATGAACAAATTCCAACATTTACAGTATCTCGCGTTACCAGAAGCCGTGTTACGCTGTCTTGTTCGAGAATGGCGCTTGGAAAACGGTCGATCGTCGGGTTCAAGTTTGACCGATGACGCACGCGATTTTGACTTGACAGAAATCGAAACGTATTGTCGAGACTTCGTAGCGAAGCTTTGTGGATCGTTGAAGGCACTGAGAACGGTGGTATTGTATGCTGGGAAGAGAGATTCAAGTGCAACTGCTGAGTATATGGAGTTCCGAAAGCAGGGCGCTTCCTTTTTTGTAACACACGGTTCGGATTATGCTTCGTGAGAGGGATCTTCGTGGACACGATACCCATACACTACTTTGATGTATATGCATAATAATATGTACAATAGCGCGCACACACCAATCAATCGATTTGGTCTAGGAGTTCGGATTTAAGATGTATCATTGACATTGGCGTAAAATCAGCTATTTTAATTTGGAGTCAGTATACATGAGACTATAGCTTCGAAGTAAGTACTATTAACGACTTTGATTTCTACGTCGAACAGGTTATTTGAATTTCAAAACCGAGGTTGCGTTGATTCCAGAAACCAACATCTTGTTACCAATTCTAGGATTTATTCTCCACCTAAGTAGGCTTGGATTTGCTGAGTCGAAAGAAATCTCAGGAACAACTTCGGAGCATGAAGTGCGCCGTCTAGCTTGTGATTTATCGGATGATCTGAGCTACAGAGTGTTAGGACTCCGAGGAAGAACACCAATTCACAGTCAGTAATGTAGGACGGTTGTATGTATACCTATCGGCCTAGTATGTCAACAGTGTATGTACTCCACAGTCTATATTCTTGTCCCCGGGAACCAGCTGTAGGACATCCATGAAATGCTATCCAGAAATTTGGATAGTTGTCGCGCGATTTCAGGTGATTCCGGAAGGATGAAGAGTAATTTATGTATTGCAAAGGTCAGAAATTTACAAGTTCCTGGCCTGAATTTCCCCGTACGTGCACATGCATCGATTCAAACTTTTTACTTTTTTCCCCAGGTCAAGATGAAGTAAAGTCCTGGAAGTACTTCATTTTTGATGCTATCTCCTATCATTTCTTCGAGCCCAGCTTGTTTGAGAGACCAGTTCCGAGCTTTCCTCGGGAAGGACTCGTAAAATCGCGTTTTCTTGACGAACTATGGTTGTGAAACCAAAGGATATGTTGCATTTTCAAGTCCTATACAATATTCATCTAGACTAGCGTCATTTCAAAGCCTTACAAGAAACCATCACTACAGCCAATTTTCTTCCTCCTTCTCTTCGCACGATCTTCTCGTTTTGGTCGCCATTCCTGGTATACAGCCCCTGTTGATCCTGATCCCATGATACCCTCAACAACCTTGGTTGTACTCATTGGTCACGGAATTTACTTCCCTGGTTATGTGTACTCGTGCAACGTTTGTCTCGTGCCATACAAAACGTACGAAACATCTTCATATACGTTGTTATTCTTCATTTCCCCACACATGGTCCCCACTGCTATTTTCGTGTCATGAGGACTCGATTACCCCGCTTTTCGACAAATTGCATTCAAATGTCGTTTGGCTGTTGATTCTTGCAAGTCTCTCAAGCATGGGAAATAGCGGGATTAGACCCAGGCGATATGGTATGTTTCAAGATTATGAGAGGTATAAAAGTGGACAGCGAGCTCGAGAGAAAAAAGTAAGACAGTCTTCACCTGTACTTGTCTCACCCACCCATCACTCTCTGAACTAAACTCATCCCCAACCCCTTACGCAGTAATGCAGCTCCTCACTCGCACCTTTGTCGCTCTCTCCATTGCCGCTTCCACTTTTGGCGCCGTCCTCAAGCGTGATGTGCCAACCATCTTGGCCGATATTTCCAAGATCTCCTCTCAAGTAACGACTCTCGACAATGCTATCAATGCATTCCCTGACTCTGGAGGATCTCTTGTCAACGCTTTGGTCAGTATTTCTTTTCAAAAATTCATTAATAGAAAAGAGGAACTGACGCATCCAATTTAACATCTCTTACAGGCCATCCACACTGACGCTACAAACTTGGTTTCTTCCGTCAACACTGCTACCTCTGATACCACCGTGAGTTATTTATCTGAAGCTTCCTTTCACCCAGCATGTTCACACATACGCACGCTTTTTCTTTGGGGTACATTCTCACCCAATCAACCAATCAGGCCAACGGAGCGTTCAACGAAGCCGATGGTCAAACTATCTTGAACGCTGTTCAAGCTATTGAACCTACCATCTTGGATGCTCTGACTGCTATCGCCGCCAAGCAGCCCGCTTTCGCAGCCCTTCCTATCGGCGGTATTCCTGCACTCGTCCTACAAGATCTCAAGAACCTTGACGCTGGAACTACTGCTTTCTCGAATGCTTTGATTGCCAATGCTCCTGTGAGTTTTTGTTTTGTTGTTTTCTTCTTGATTTGCGTTGACTACGATGACCGACTGATCTGCTCCTCTTCGCTCATTTACAGGCCGACCTCGTTCCCCAAGCTACCGACATCCAGACTACCATTGGAAATGCTTTCGACACTGCTATCGCTGCTTACTCTTAAGTTACAAGTCTTGTTGTACGATTCGAGATGTCCATTATGTATATGATTTCATGTACATATAGTACCCCTCAGTTGTAACTTATGTGTACTAACGAGAAAAAAATATACCTTGGGTTTGAGTTTGAATAACGTTACTGTCAGTATGACATCGGACCTAACAGGTTAACCCGGTTCATGTGGAATACATTCTCACGCTGGCATCCCAGCTTACGCTTACTCACCAACTTTGCGCTCGACTTCAACAATCTCCTTCAACGTCTGGCGTACGATCTTACGATACAGGGTGCTTTCGAATACTACTTCCTTCCCATACCCGGCGTCCAGATCTCGATACAAGTCCAGTTAATAGATTCCTCCTACCAAAGCAAACAGTGGCACTGATCTCTTTCCGACTCTGTTCCTCTTTCCGACTCTGTTCACGACAAGAATCTCATTGTTTTGGGTTCTGGGAGACTTGGGTCTGCATTTCCTCCTGAACTCCGCAAAATTCCGTTCTATGTGGGCCTGTGTATGTGCAGCAACGATGCGCTTTTCGTTATATTTGTGCTTCTCTTCTCTTCCACGCACACGCACTCAGATCAACCCTCCCGCTCATCATTATGTTGGATATCTAGAACATCACAGAGGGCTAGAAACGACCAGTTGTAAGTCTTGCTTCTCCTGATTTGTTGCCGTGATTACTTACGAACAACAACGAAAGATCTTGTATCACGAACGTTGGTTCCCCTCTACTCTACTAGTGTATAGATGACCACGAAGCTCGTCGGCCCATCTGTTGACCCATTGATGCCGATATACGTTTTGGGTGATGTATGCATCATACGTATACGATATCAATGCATCAAATCGTTTTGACAATATCAAGTTAGAGGTCTATTTAAGTCGATTTTTGGGAAAGCTAATACAAGGTCAATTCTACAAGGCATAGTAAAAAGGCTCTAACCTCAATAACAGGACATACAAATCTAATTACGACGGTAGATGAAGAGATACTGTCGATTGCAAGACCTCCGCGTTAGATTCTTACAGTTTGAACGTGGGTCATCATTGCCCAGACGCCAGCACTGGAAGTCAGCAACCAACTGTTGCTTAGGCTTTGAAGATTGACCGCTGATTAAAAGATTTGGAATGCTGCGAAAAATCTACTGACGAAAAGATGAACAGTTTGTGATTGCCAGTACTAAATTTATCTTTGTATTGTCCTTAAATCATCCTATCTCAGTCTTCCAGTGGCTCACATTGAAACACCTTACACCATCATTCTGATTTAGGGACGAGTTACCAGAAGTTCCTGACCATGTGCCAAGCTGGATAATTGTTCGTATCACTGGGTTTGTGGCAAATTGGATTGATCAAATCTCGATGTCAGCAAGTAGTTGGGTACTAGAGTCAATATTAGAAAACAATGCTATCCAGAAAGGGCAACTTGGGCATCAACTGGACGATAAAAAGAGCGAAGAAAAGGAGGAATCTGCTCTTAGTATCCCCGATCTGTGCTTGATGTACAAAACAGACTACTACAGCTCATCTCCCAGTCTTGCTCAACTTTCGACCTACACTACAACTCGTAGCTCTCTCCCTAAACGCTCTTCTCTTGCCCGTCTCTTCCAAGAGGACCCTGGCGTTAAAGGCTGTGGCTGGTTCGCTCCTTACAGGGAGCAGCGTTTTCATATTCTTGGGAACGTTCTCCGTGTTCTGGTCTTTGTGATATTCGCTCCTTTTACCAGTATCCCTGCTGGTGATGCTTTGGGTAATGTGGTCTATAATCTTATTCTACTCGGATGGTTCTACGAATTCGTGGACACACCCGATGCTGTTTTGCGACACCCTCCAGAGCCGTTTACATCCATTCCTCTTGTCGGCCGCATTGATGAACCGTTTCACGGTGGTCCCGACATTTCTCCCCCTACATCTCCCGATGTGTATGAGCCCCTCAGCTATAAGCCTCGTTGGATGTTGGAGGTGACGATTCGCAATGGGCAATATACTTCTCATAAACAAGTCAATTGGGAGCCCGATGAAGTTGGTTCTAGTCACGGATATGCTGCGATCAGCTACGACATGGAATCTGCTTATGTCCTGTTTTCCGAAGCAGGAATGCACACCGAGGATCCAAGTCCGGAGGGAAAAAAGTGGTCCCTTGCAGATCGCAGACGTATCTCGAAACAACTTTTGATCGAGTATTGTTCGGCCAAGAGGGACCGAGAAGTCTCTCAGAATCGTACGGAGTTCATATGGCTCGACGAGTTTTGTCTTTCGGAGGACTGTGAATGGATTAAGGTGAAGTGGAATCCAGATGAGGAAAAGCAGGAGCGGAAGGAAGAGCTGGGTCGTCTGACCGGCATTTTCAGGGGTGCACACACTGTGGTTGTGTTCTGTCAAGACCTGGGTTGTGATCATACTGTGTTTGCTTGTCAGTGGGGTAAACGACTTTTCACTCTAGGCGAGATCCTTCATGCCAACAAGGTTCAGCGGATGACTCGGACTCGCAAAACCATGCCTGGAAAGGATGCCAAACTTACAACTTTCCTTTATTCCGAGTCGGCACAATCTTTCCGGGAACGTATGATGCATCGCGCCGCCGAAGCAGGGAAATGGCATCTTCATGCTCTTCTGCGTCAGTCCAATAACAGTGGGGGCGAAACTTGGCAATCTGCCATTCATGCCCTCATGGTAGAAGCAATACGACGGGATAAGGAGACAGGCTATCGTGACCATGAGTTGCTTGCACAGGGCCTGAATGGACTCTTGCCCCGTCGAGCACATGCGCATCATTTGAATGGCAAGAATGGATGGGTAGACTTGTCGTGGTTGTTGGAACTTAACCAAGGCTTTTACAATATGGCCGCCCTCGCTGCAGTTTGCAGTCTAAATGACACATTCAAGCCCGAAAATAGTTGGCTTGGCCCACCTATTGAACCAAAGGCAGGGCGTGAGCGGCTCGAACCTCTGGTGACTGCTTTTCCTGTGGTTGGAGTGGACGCAAAAGGAAAAATTACTTCACATCTCAACATAGTGGGCGCAGAAAATATTGGACTTCATCCCTGCCCAAGAAGGGATGACAAGGCATTGTATCGCAATCCTGATCTTAAAGAGATGAAAATCCTCTCGATAGTGCTTCTTACTATGGGTTGGATGACGGGGTTTATTCTGATAGTCAGTGGCTTGCCTGGTGCTGGTGCTGATTTATTCAGTGGCTCAGGCTCGCGTGGTGCTGGTCTATTACTCATATACCTCTCTTCCATTGTTTATGTCATCTTCCGTCTGGTCACTGGAACATGGTATCTTCAACGTAGTGGTTGGGTATTCCTTAGTGATGGGAAAATGAACGACGAAATTAATGGTGATTTCGCCTGGGGAAGCAGACCCGAGCTTGTTCTAGGACAAATTGACCATGGTCTAGGAAAACTCGCTGAATGGGGAGACCAGCAAATGATTCCAAAATGGGATAGTCCTGCGAGAGTATCTTACATGACAGGGCATTTGGTTGATCTGCGTATGGGGATCAAGGTTCGAGTTGTTGTCACAGGAAGGCCTAATTCGATGGTGGTGCTAGCGGTTCATGGCAGTGGAATCACGTACATGCTTTTGAATCATCCTTATGAAGCGGGTCAAGTGGCGGAGAAGCTTGGTATGGCAAATCTTCCTCCCTTCACACTTGCATTTACACGAAAGGGTGGTTCAATCAGAGTTGGGACGGCCGCACCTGAGAACTTGAAGAAGGAAAGCTTTTGGTCGTCATTGTGGTTGTCTTAGAAATCCGGATTTGGATAACCAGGAGTCCGATGACCTGTAGGGTGTTGCCTCTTCGAGTTCAAGTTCTCAGTGATATCATTATTTCAATATATGACTTGATTGTAGTGTATGAAATCAGTGATTATTACCTTGAGATAGAGTCCATTTCTCCTTTCGAGTCCAACTATGTACAATCCTTTTTTGAAATCTACTTTTGAAATCTACTTATACTATCGCAGACACCTAGGAAACATGTAGACACTTCTTTGTACCTACACTCTTTTTCTCAAGTTTCCTTAGTACTTGATCTCTGTCCTACTGTGAATCATTGGATTTGGACTTTTTGAAGCTCAAAAGGGAACATATCTGTTTTCTTCATCTTTTAGCTTATTGAAGATATGTATAGATACTCCTTTGTATCGTAGTCTTGACTATTGAGTCTATCTGAGTCTACAACTGTCCGACATTTCTAGTCGAGGTCAATTGTGTGTCACTAGTACCAAGGTTGCTACAGTGATAGTATATGTACTAAGAAGTTGTTGGACAATGAATCACATCCGAACCTATTTTAAACCATTGACTTGTCATCTAGTTCCTTGAAGGTGTTCATTATGAATGTGACTGAGTTTCAGTCTAACTGTCTAATCTCTTTTCTAGTTTGTCCTTTGGCATCTCTATCCTTTTATCAATTGTTGTTTCGTTTATCAAACCTCCAGCCTAATTAAATGGATACTTAAGAAGTTCGGGAAGCCTGGACCCTCTCAGACTTGGAAAATAGTGGGATTACAATTCATGTCAGGTATAGTATAAAAAGGATGATGAGCTCAAGGGAAAAAGTGAGACAGTACTCCGACTCTCCGAGTCGTGAGTCACCTACACGTCAAAACAGTATAAAATGGCTACTAGCCAAGCCCTATGAGAATCGAATAGTCCGTAATGATAGTGAAATGAGTCAATTAATAGTACAAACGTAGGTGATATAAAAATTGTGGACCTACTGCCAGAGTCTTTTTCCGTTGATTCAGTAAAATACCGAGACCATGTTCCGACAAAGTCGTGGAAGTGGAATTTCGGCAATATCAAAGCACCTGAGCGCCAGCTATTTCAAGTTCGCACTCAATCCAGCGGACCAACTTACAAAAACCAACATAAATTTTAGTAATTTTACAACTAGTAGCCTCAAGATCTAGAGCAGAATGCATAAGCTCAAGCTGCGGGCCCGGGATACCATAGTATTAACACTGCTGGGACCGATGAATATTTTCGGAAAATGTGTTTGGATGGAAGAGGATTCGATTGTTCCCAGCATATCCTTCTGCCAGAAGGGGAATACTATAGTACTCTTCTTTCTGTGGACATCTTCGGATCTTCCCAAGGAATGGTACCAACCCTGGCAGTGATTGACGCCAGGTTGGAGTCAGATAGAGTACTTATAGTAGGCACTATTCTTGATGAGACAAAACTTATCTATGATACAGGGCGTTGATATCTGGGAGCCATTTAGTCTGAACCTAGTCACGGTCTCGTGTAATCTAGACTTGAGGTTTGAGCAACTTGAATGAGGGCCCTTCGCGTTGATCAACTGTCATTACAGAATCAAGCCACTATCCAATGAAGAAAGCTAAGTCCGAAGTACGGTTGATGGTTCTTCACAAAAGATGCTGACGAAATACAAGAAGTTTTCGTGATCATTCGGACACAACCTGAATTCACGCGACGGTGCAGCAGTGGGGCTATCGAAGAACGGGTCATTTTAGGCTACTAGTAAAACAGCCATTCAAGCAGATACGGTCTATTTTCAGTCAGATTTTCTGGTTGGCGCTCCGCTACTAACGATATTTGATCTGGCATCGGGTCTAGATTGAAGTTTCAGAAAGGAAAACAACCTCCATCGGGCATTTGACGATTTACTCGTATAATTTTTAGCACAAAGGTTTCCGACGAAAGGACGATTTGGGCGTCAACTCGATGTTAAAAAGAGGCGAAGCAAATGAATGATTATTCTCTAACCCGTCTACCATGATGCAGGAAACAGGCTATTATAGCTCATCTTCTGACCACGCTCAGCTTCCAGTCCACACCACGACTCATAACTCCGTCCCAAAACGCTCTTCTCTTGCCCGTCTCTTCAGAGAGGACCCTGGTGTTAAAGGCTGTGGCTGGTTTGCTCCTTATAGCGATCAGCGCTTTCATGTTCTCGCGAACGTTCTTCGCGTCCTGTGCCACATAGTGCTGAGCTTTTTTGCAATTATTCCTATCGGCGACACCGTGGGCAATGCAGTCTATAACTTCACGCAACTAGTATGGTCCGACGAGCTCGCAGACACACCCGAAGCTGTTTTGCGACACCCCCCAGAGCAAACTAGTACACTTGCTCCTCTTGCCAACTACACTGAAAAACCACTTCGCGATGATTCGGGTGCCTCTACAATCTTCCCTACATCTCTTGATCTGTATGAGCCCTCCAGTTTCGAGCCTCGTTGGATGTTAGAGGTGACGATTCAGGATGGGAGATACATTTCTCATAAACAAATCGACTGGAATGCGGATTCAAGTCTGCGCGGTCACAAATATACGGCAATCAGCTACGACATGGGATCTGCTTTTGTCCTGTTTTCTGAAGCAGGAAAATGTACCGAAGATCCGAGTCCGGATGGGAAAAAGTGGTCGCTTGCGGATCGTAGACGTATCTCACAACAACTTTTGATCGAGTATTGTTGGGCCAAGAGGGACCAACAAGTCCCTCAGGATCGTACGGAATTCATATGGCTCGACGAGTTTTGTCTTTCGGAGGACTGTGAAGGGGTTAAGGGGAATCGGAATCCAGATGAGGAAAAGCAGGAGCGGAAGGAAGAACTGGGTCGTCTGACCGACATTTTCAGAGGTGCACACACCGTTGTTGTCTTTTGTCAAGACGTGGATTGCGATCATACTACGTTCGCTTGTCAGTGGGGCAAACGGCTTTTCACCCTCGGAGAGATTCTCCACGCCAATGAGGTTCAACGAATGACTCGCAAAATAGTTCCTGGAAAGGGTCAGGAAATTGCAAGCTTCCTGTATTTCGAGTCGGCACGATCCTTCCGGGAACGTATGATGCATCACGCCGCCCAAGCAGGGAAGTGGCATCTTCACACTCTTCTCCGCCAGTCCAATAACAGTGGAAGTGAAACTTGGCAATCTGCTATTCACGCTCTCATGGTGGAGGCAATCCGACGGGATAAGGAGACAGGCTATCGCGATCACGAGTTGCTCGGGCAGGGGCTGAATGGGCTTTTGCCCCGTCGAGCACATGTACGTCACTTGAAAGGCAACGATGGATGGGTAGATTTGTCGTGGTTGTTGGAACTCAACCAAGGGTTCTATAACATGGCCACCCTCGCTGCAGTTTGCAGTCTAAATGACACGTCGAAGTCCGATAACGGTTGGCTTGGCCCACCTATTGAACCGAGGGCAGGGAGTGAACGACTAGAAGCTCTTGTGACTGCTTTCCCTGTGATTGGAACAGACGAGACGGGAAAGACTACCTCACGTCTGAATATAGTGGGTGCAGAAACCATCGGACTTCATCCCAGCCTCAAAAGAGACGGCAAGGCTCTGTATCGCAATCCCGCCCTCAAGAGGAAGAAGATTATCTCGACCCTATTACTCGTTACAAGTTGGATAATAGGGATTATTCTGATCATAGTCGGGTCTACCATGACAACCGATGCCGGTTCCTCCACCTCCACTTCCTCCATCTCCACCTCGACCTCCTCGACCTCGGCTTCCCAGTCAACAGCCTCCACGTCAACTACGCTCAATGCGGTTGGCGGGTCATTGTTATACCTCTCTTGTATTCTACATACCATCTTCCGGCTCATCACCGGAACGTGGTATCTTGAACGTAGTGGTTGGGTGTTTCTTAGCGAAGGAAAAATGAATGATGGAAAGAGAGGAGATTTTGCCTGGGGAAGCAATCCTGAGCGTATTCTAGGACGAATCGATCACGGTTTAGGAGAACTCTCCGAATGGGGAGACCGGCAGATGGCCCCGACATGGGACGCTCCTTCGGGAGTACCATACATGAGGGGACATCTGGTTGATCTGCGTATGGGAATCAAGGTTCGGGTTGTTGTGACGGGAAGGCCCAATTCGATGGTGGTACTAGCGGTCCATGGGAGTGGAGTCACGTATATGCTTCTGAATCGTCCGCCTGGAGTGGATAGCGTGGCGGAAAAGCTTGGTATGGCAAATCTGCCTCCCTTCACACTTGCGATCTCAGAAAAGGGTGGGTCAGTTAGAGTTGGGATCGCCACACCTGAGAAGAAAAAAGGTTTTTGGTCGTTATTGTGGTCAGGCATCAAGAGTTCGGACTCGGAAGAGGATGATGACTCGGATTCGTATGACCTTTCGGATTTTGTCTCTTGATGATTGAGCTAGTGGAATCATTTTATGTGAGTTTGACTAGTGAATTATCTGGTTCCTTTGATAGTAACGAAGATCCAGTCTTTTAGATCATGAGTAAATTCAGTAGAGTACAAATATTGAAATACATCCTTGGTTGGAAAGATACAGCATAAAAAAACCTTTGGTTTTCGGAACATGGACAAAGCAAGTAAACTTCTTAAGCTTGTTTGTCCCTGTCAGTCAGTGGAACATACTAAAAGACCGTCCGCTCTTTAGCTAAAGAACCTTTCGAGGATGGCAGTATGGCACGCACGCGAACAAACATAATATCCTTCTGAGTGACTTGACTGTTTTCGTCCTTGTCTACGTGAATAATCTTCTGCTCGTACGTCCCGACAGGTATGAACATCCTCCCAGGTGATGCAAGCTGTTGGACGAGTGCCTCAGGAATAGTAGGAGCAGCTGCACCTACGTGTATCGCATCATATGGACCTAAGTAGAACCAGCAAAATGAATTGATGTACGATCCAGCATTTCGTAAGGGATTCGAACTCACCACCCGCGGCGTAACCTGAAAAGAAAGGTTCGTTTCAGTCTTGGCAATTGTCCTTGTGTTCAATTTTTTCGTGACATCAATGATTTCACCTTGCCTTCCATCCCCAGCAATAATCTCAATCTCCCCGGATTCCAAGGTCTCTCCAAGACCGTCGTTCTTAAGGTTTTGCCTAGACCACTCGGCTAGTTCAGAGACGTGTTCAATGCCCACGACTTTTCCAGGATTGGCTTTGTCTTCGGATTTTACGAGGCGATGAAGAACTGCTGTTAAGTATCCGGAACCACTGCCTACGTCGAGAACCTTGGCTCCCGGACGCAAGTAGGGCAAGAGATGTTCACTAGCGTAGGCATGCTGTAGGAATGACATTCTAATCTAAGCGTTACTCTTAAATTGATGCGATCTGACCATATGCGGTGCACTGATAGTAGCACCAAAGCCAATGGATCTGATGGAAAGGCTTAGGATCCGAGTAGCTACATACAGGGGGTATAAGAACCAACTGTGGTGAGTCTTCGTAGGCTTCTGTCTTGTCTTGGACATAATTTGCTCGGTCGACCGCATCCATAGCCTGTCACGGCAACAGACCCAAGGCTGTCAGAACTCAAAGAAACGGGCTTGGCCTGCATAGCCAGAAAGTTAGAAGCACCTTTTCGACAAGTTCGGAGTTGAAGATATGAGCCTTGGCCAAGTTGGCAATGAGTTCAGAGTTGGATTGGCCCCCGCATCGCCATGCCATGGTGTCTTTAAGATGGGAGAAGAGCGGAGAAAGGAGCGTCCAGGCGAATGTCAATTGTCGCGTCATGGATTGGCACGTGCGTTACTTACGGCTGTCACAGACGCCAAGCCGCGAATTTCAGAAATTCAAATATTTGCAAAATTGTATAAACTCGTTTCGTCTCCCTTCACTCCTTCAACTCCTTCCCTCTTTCTCCGTTCATGCGCGCGGCTCTGCCTATTGGACCGCTCTTGCTCACTGTTTTCACCGTATGCAAAAGCTATCCACATTCTGAATGTTTCTTGAAGGTCTGACGCAAGCTTCTATAGTCAATTCTCGAGGTATTCTTGCTATGCCTTGCCGGATACATCCTCGCTGCCAAAGGCATCTTAGATAAAAAGACCCAAAAGGTACGTCTCGCGAAGTCCTCCTCGGTTGATTGTGTGCTTCGTTTACTCAAACGAATGGTATTTATAGCAACTCAATCGTCTTAATGTTTCCCTCTTCACACCGTCTCTGCTGTTCTCCAAAGTCGCATTCTTCTTATCGCCAGGTTAGTTATCGAGAGTCTGTGGAAAGAAGTACTTTAACGAACCATCCTGGGTCTACAGCGAAACTACGAGAGTTATGGATTATTCCTATATTCTTCGTGATAGTCACTCTGGTCTCAATGTCCGTGGCTTTCTTGTTGGGTTGGATATTCCGTGTCAAGAAATCTCAGAGGTGCGTTAGCATGAAGGCCCACCTCACTTCCTACGCATTTTTAAACTTGCCACTATGACGCAGGAGTTTCGCAATGGCTGCGGCCATGTTCATGAACTCAAACTCGTTGCCTATAGCTCTAATGCAAAGTCTCGTTGTAACCGTCGGAGGTCTTCACTGGACGGATGACGATAACAAGAACGCCATGCTCGGGCGAGCGCTCACCTATCTCGTCTTGTACAGTACACTAGGCATGGTGGTGGGTAGTTTTTCTCATTGTTTCCATCGCGTTCCTTATCTTTCCATTGTTGACGTATATCTTCTTTGTGTTAATTAGTTACGTTGGAGTTTTGGTGTGAAGCTCTTGGCTCAAGCGGATGACGACGTCGGGCCTATTAGACTTCCTGATGACGATGACGAAACCGACTCGAGCGACTCTGAAATCCTGGCAGGAACCCCAGAGGAAATCCCTCAACCCATAACTGGACATCCTAACATCGTCATTGACGATGTCGACAGGCATGCCACTCAACAACGAAGACCCAACGTTCCCCAACGTCGTTCAACCAGGTTCTACAACTCTTTCCCCAACTCCCCTAATCAATCATACGTGACCCTCCCTGGTATACAATCCGAAGCACCTTCCACGAACGCATCAAACTCCGATGACGGGGAATATGACAGCGAGAATGAGTCTAGTGCGCGCAATATGAGTCAACTGTCATTGCCTCAACACCATCACTATCATCCATCATCGCCATCATCAGGGTCTCGTCGATCCGCCGGTGTTAATAGTTCCGCGACCTCAAGTCCTTTCAGGAGTTTCATGCGAAGGACGCGGAAACGCGTGAAGAGGTTTTGGGTTGCTTTCAATGATTTCATGACTGTACCTCTATGGGCCGCATTGGCATCGATCATCGTCGCGTGTGCACAACCTCTGCAACATGCGCTCGAGATGCATATGCAACCTGTGAAAGGTGCTCTTACGAGTGCGGGGAACTGTTCTATCCCTGTCACGCTTATTGTTCTTGGAGCTTATTTCTATCCTGAGTCTAAGGAGGGATCTACTCAGACGACGAATGGAGTGTTGGCGAACGGACGCGGGAATGGACATGCTGGCGATGCGGCGACACTCAAGACATCACCTTCGTTGTTGGACAGTATAAGGGACATTTTCAAGAAAGACCACCATCATCGACAAGGACGTGTCGAGCGTACGAGAAAGCAGAACAATAATAGGCCCGGAGAGACGAAAACGGTGGCTATCGCAGTGATGTCGAGGATGATCGTGACACCGGTGTTGTTGCTGCCTTTGATGGCTGTTGCAAAGTATTCGGACATGCATGCTTTGGTTGATGAGTGAGTTGACTGACCCTTTTTTCCCTACTTATTTGGTGCAAGTAAAAACGTTGGTTACTGACGCTTTTGCCGTGAAAAAATAGCCCTATATTTGTACTAGCGAATGTCTTGCTAGTGACTTCACCTCCTGCGCTAACCCTCGCTCAGGTATGTTATCGTCATTTTCGCCCGAAACCTTAACCTAAATAGCTAATCCACTATCTCTATTTAACCTTCTCTAATAGATCACCCAAGCAGCCTCGGGAGACGCTTTCGAACGACTGATCAGCCGAACGATTTTTTGGGCGTATTGTATCGTCACACCGCCCGCTACGATTCTTTACGTCGTTATCGCGTTGCTTATGACCAAGTTATGATCTCGCGCCCGTACCCTCACTAACCTCACTGCCCGCTTTTTCCCATGAACACCTACCTTTTTGCTCATTATCCCCACCGTTCCTAACCCATTCAAACCGTTTGAAACCACTTACACCACCAATACCGTCACCGTAGGACCGCCTTCATCACTATTATCATCATCGATCCTGGGGGAGAGAATATACGATACCTCAAGGCGACCTCGTTTTTCTCAACTTCAAAAACCAATTTTGTCTCGTCATGCATGACGCATAATGATACTATGAAAGACACACACGAGCTCTTTGCTGCGGGACGATCCGTCTATACATGAACGAACTTGGGGTTCAAAGGACACTTTTACTTGTCTAGATTCTTGTTTCGAATTTCGTGTGAACAGCTTTTTTTCTCCATCCCCTCCCACTTCTCTACTGTATATTTGGCCTATTGTTTTTCTTCCGTATGATATCTCATCTTTCTTTTGTTACTACTGTAAAATCGAACTGTCGAGTACTTACATATATTCTTCCCTTTTGGTTTAAAGTATGTAGCGGTAAATAAACTTTAGAGTTTTGCTTTTGAGATGGTTATGGTGGTTTTCGTTGAGACCCCGGTGCAGGAAGTAAGTGGACGTACATATTGTGGCGAGCAAAGTAAAGGTAAGTGAATAGTACCTGTAAAAGAAAGCACCCAAAGCAGAGCAGACATATACAGCAAGCAGAAATCGACCCAGATCAAAAGATCACAAGCATTCATAAATTAATATTCCTCAACGACCTCAAACGCACAGCAAAACATCTCTTTATCCAACAACAATAACCCTTTTCCGTCCGGTGCCCAGTGGATATTACGTGTGTCGAATTTCTCTGCGTTTCAGAGAAGAGTTTAGTCACAATCCACTCGAGAACGAGAGAGGAAACAAAGACACTCACTAGCAGGAACACCGACACATTCTGCCATTCCTTCCCTTTGCTCTTCTTCCTCCTTACTCGTACCTGCACCCACATCACCCGCTCCCCCATCTCCAGAGACCCACTCGTCGCTCCACAAATAGACTGCCTTCGTTCCAGTACAAGCAACCAAACTACCCGCTCGTTCCGGGTTGGGATTCCATCGAGCGTGGAGGATGGGAGAGGTGTTGAGGATGAGGGTTTGGAGACGAGTTTGGGTTAGGAAGGGGTTAGTGGATGGGGAAGGTGGTGAGGAAGGGTTGGAGGGAGAAAAGGAAGGAAGGGAAGATGAGGAGGGGAAGGAGAATATGTGTATTACAGATGGAACATTTTCTGTGAGGTATGGTTAGTCAAAGGAAAAGAGACACGAGCAGAAAGTAACGGAGAAAGAAGAAACAGGGGTGGGGGTAAATTGACATAATACTCACCAAACCTGACCAGTAACAACGTCCCCGTTCGATTCCAGTCCATTTGTATGACACCTGTTTTTGGATTTGGTTTCGTAGGATCGGATTTAACTTGATAGTGAGTTATGGATTGAGGTGACTTGATGCGTTCATCTATAATGAAGGTGAGTAAATTTGTTACAGCGGGTTGACGATTTTTCGTCCCTGTACTCACAAGAGAGGAAACCTCTTCCTTCTGTAGCTTCTAGCCATTTTTGGGGTTCGTGCCATATTGTCTTAATCGCATGTAAGCATTCAAACTCGAGGTGTAGAGTGAGAAAGTAGACTCACAACACCAGCAGGAATACGACTCGAATACTCAAACGTAATGACAGGTGACCAGCTTAAAGTGTCGAGAATGTGTATCTACGCGTAGACATGCATGAATATGCAAAGGTAAAAGGAAGAAAAATGAGTACCTTACCTTATCATCATATCCGCCAATAGCAATGAAAGCTCCACTTGGATGCCAAGCAACTTGCCTGATACCTAATGTAGGTTCGGGATTGGGAGTGAAGGTAGTGAGCAAGTTACCGGCTAGAGTCAAGATATAGAGTTTATACTGTGATAAGTCAGGAATACCACGTCGGTGAGAGAAGAAAGGAAAGAAGAAACTTACCTCCAGTGGACCCTCCCATACAGCAAGGTAGTTTCCATTGGGTGAGAGAGAGAAGTTCGAGAGGGAGGATGTTGGTAGGGGGAAATGCTGTTGAAGTGCTGAACGACTGTCCGGTAGAAATTTCAGAGGACCAAGAGGAAAGACGCACTCGAACGAGTTTGTACGAGTCAGAAGTATCGTATAAACCTAAAGTGTCCTTTGACCTGTGTCGTTCTGCTAGAATGAAATAGCGACCGTCTGAGCGAAATGCATAGCCTGAAAGAAATTAGTCTCGAATATACTAGATCGAATAGACGTACCTTTGTCTGGATGGATAGGATATTGAATGTATGTTGCCGTCCCAGTCACCAAAGACCACATAGTTACTCTCAGCTACTTGAAGATGAGAATGACAATATGAATTAGAACGTGTCGAAGGATACCTACACCCCATTCCGAAAAACACATCACAGTCCTTCCATCCGGAGCCCATTCAGCCTTTACAAGACCTATATATCTACGTGATCAACGTTATACCCAAACCCTCAATCACATACCTTCTGCACCAGAATCTATCCTTGCATTCCACTCTTCATCGCGGAGCTTATACACGTCGACTACACCTCTCTTCGCACATGCAGCAAAGACATGCTCTGAGTCGCACGACCAACCGATATGGGTGATGAAAGCGTCGGACGGCTTGACTTTTGAAGACGGTCTTGCGGTGATGGGATGGGTTGGAGATGGACTTGAATCGACCAGCCAAGTTCTGGTAATAGAGAAAGTATCTGTGCTCCGTACAATGAGTCTGTCATTCACAGCGGTGAGGATGAAATGTGTTCCAGGGCTGAAGGCCACTAGGTTGGACGACTGTTGGTAGATTTCTGTAAAGTCCATTGCGCGTTTGTCACGTGCATGAGTCTTTCTCGCGTTCTGCCCTGTTCTGCCATTTTAGTATCCCCATGCATATACACTTAGCTCGATACATATACTTTTAGGTGCTCTGAGCGCCTCAATGCCTCGAGGCCCAACTTGGTCTCACAGCCTCAATTTGGTTTCCTTTCGCATCTTATCTTCGTTCGTTCTGGACTAGACACTCATCATGCTCTTACCAGAGGATCTGTCGAAGGTTTTGAGGTGCCTACTTTCCCTTTTCCAGCTGTTGCCTACTTTGGATTCTCACATAAGTGCAGGAAGCTGCGGAACAAGCTGGCCAGACGCGAGCCTACCGGGAAGCCGCATCTGGGGCTTCTTATGGACCGTTCTGCAAGCGATCACCTTGATTTGCCTCCAGACGAATGGGCATTCGATGATACTCCTGGGGACATATCTGAGTCCGAAGTTCAGGTCCTTGACTCTTCTATACCGATCCGTGTCGACCAGGCTCCTCCAATAAGACTCCCTCTACCCGAACTCCATGACCAAACCAACCCCATAAGCACTTCACATTCTGAACCTCTTCAAGACGTCTCCCCGCAGCCTTTTCAGAGCGACCCAAGTGCCTGGCCTCTGTGGCTGATAGACACCAAATCTCTTGAGCTTGTGGACATCAAACATCGGGATAAACAAAATGCTCCTCCTTATGCCATCCTCTCCCATAGATGGTTTCGCGGGGAAGAAGTCACTTTACAAGAATTTCAGCTGCTTAATAGGACGATAGAATCAGAGACAGATCCGAAGACGTCAAAGTCTGGTTATAAAAAAATACACTCAGCTTGTTCACAAGCTCAACAAAATGGGCTTGATTATATCTGGGTAGACACTTGCTGCATCGACAAGACCTCCCACGGCGATGTTGCGAGGAATATCAAGTCGATGTATGCTTACTATCAAAACTCAAAGGTTTGCTATGTGTATCTGGCTGACGTTGACATGGGTGTATGGGCGGACTTTTTGGAAAGCCAGTGGTTCAAACGCGGGTGGACGCTGCAGGAATTGTTGGCTCCTCAACAAGTGATTTTTTTCAACAAGTACTGGGAATGTATTGGAACGAAGGTTCAACTTCAGGAATGGATTTTCACCTTGACTGGGATACCCCGCCATATCATTTCCGGCGAACATTCTGTTGATAGCGTTGATCCGTTGGTAGTGGTACGAATGTCTTGGGCCGTGAGTAGGGATACGACGAAACCACAAGACCGGGCTTACTGTTTGATGGGACTCCTGGGTGTTTCGATAGAACCTGATTACGAAGAGAGCGTTGGGAATTCGTTTCAACGTTTGGGATCAGCGTTCGTCGATAATCACACCGAGTATAGGGAAGTCATGAGATCTGCTTGGGACTCTTTTTATTATTCGGTTTGGCTCGCCCGTATTGCGGTGGAAGCAGAAATTACGGCTCTTAGGAAGAAGAATTTGTTTGACGAGGACGGCGGGAACAGCGAGGATGGTAAAAAGGCTAAAGACGATCGTGAGGATTCCGCAGGATCTAGCGAGTCTAATTGGTGGCCCAGATGGGTGACTGCACCAAGGGCTCCCAGTTCATTATCTGTGCTGGTGGCAGATAGTAGTATCGGTAACTTCTCGGCACCACCAGGTCTCGATTCCTTTCTGGCGTCTCAAAGCAGTTTCAACGAGTCAGAAGTATCCGTTTGAGAGGTCCAAAGCTCAAGGGGTGCACTTGTTTGGATCTAGATAGGTTGCTTGTTCCGGGAACCGAACTCGAGGTAGAATAAATGTGATTGTATAGACGAAGTGATGTCTTGACCGAGTAGAACCACACATACTCAATGCACGTCGTTCTGCGGTTTATCAAGGACTACAGCATTGCTCTCCATTAGGAGTATCAGGTCCAAAGGTCCAAAAAGCTATATTAAAAAGCGCCACCAGTGGATATGTATATCCCCATATTGCAGAGATTGTCCGCTTCATCGAAATATCTGGCCTCTGCACCAGATTATGCTCGATCCCTGTCACTCACTGGCCACAAGTTGCCTTCCAGTGTTCCTTCAACTTCCACTTCAACTAGGTATCCTGATCCTCATGAGTGTAGCTTCTTGTTAGTTGAACTTGTAGCTTGTGATGTCACTTGGTCGTCACGTGTATCTCCCTCTCCCAATGGCGGACAGTCGTGTTCCTCGTCGTCCTCGGAAACCTCGAATTGCCTCCCTAAACACTATTAATCGCCCTCCTGCAGTTCGAAGAGCCTCTATATCAGGACTAACGCCTTCAAGTGCTCCCAAAGCCCAACGTACCTCCAAGACTTCCCAAAAACTCGTCGTTCTTCCCTCTGCTCCTCAAACAAAACCACTACACCAAGATCAGGAAGAAGACCTGACTTTGGGCTATGAGACAGACGCAGGTGTACATGTGCGCGAATACAAATCCGCCGCAGAGCGTATGTCAAAGGAGCAGAGGAAAAAGGCCGGTTTTAAGAGAATCACGGCGTACTGTATTGCAGAGTCGTTCAAGATGAAGGTTTTAGCTGGCTTTTTGAAGAGGGAGCATAATGTTGCTCCGAGGGTATTCGATGAGGCTTTATATGTTGTGAGTGTCTGCTTTTATTCTCAATTCCTCAAACATAATAAGCAACCTCGTCCAACTCGTTCATATACAAGTAGATGTATCATCTTCCTCTCCTTCCAGGTTACGGCCCTAATGCCAACGTGCGCTCTTCTGCCCCGGTACAAAGTGAAGACGGTAGATCCTTTTTTGCACGTTTGTCAGAGGCCGAGGAAATGGGATACCAAGGGTCCTACTTTCACCACGACGCCAACCAACAACATGCTCGGAGAGAAGACGGATACATCACTTCTTCACCTGTAGAAAGACGAAGCGTTCCGGACTCAGCTTTACTCTCTGAGTCTGCCCCACTCGTCTCGGATTCTGACGCATATACGGGCGCTTCAGATGCTGAAGCCGACGCCGACGTCACTAGTCCCATGTCCGATTCTGAACAAAGGCCGGGTGGTAATCCGTTTGTCATGCCTATTAGTATTATTTCTCCTAGCACCGAATCCCATCTCACGTCTTTGCCTTCAACCACGCCTCCTTCGTCCGCTCTCCACATGACTCCCTTGCGAGACCAAGAACGCGAACAAGAAGAACAGGAAGCTGTAGAAACCATCTTTTTCGACTATGGTGTCGTTGTCTTTTTCGGGTTCACGGAGGTTCAAGAAAAAAGTATATTGGAGGATATCGAGAATGCTGGAGTGCTGAGGAGGAAGATTCCCGAGAATGATTGGGAGATTGAAGAATGTCACTTTACGCTTGATAAAAACATCAAGGCACCGAGGATTTACAATGATTTCTTTAGTACGTTTTCTATTCTCCTGATTTAGACAAAATTAGAGAAATACCACTGAGCTGATACCCTCTCCCCCTGTCCTTCTTTTCCTATTAGCCCTCAAATCCCACTCCCACCTCCTCAAGCTCTCCATATCCCACGCTCTCGCTCAATCTACTCTTCTTGCACACTTCGAGACTTCCGTCCAAGCCGTTCTCTCCTCACCCTCTACCCTCTCCATTCCTACTCAACTTGCTCGGTCCGGAGCTCTTCAGCTAAAACGAAGAGAAGCGTTGAAGCTTACCGGGAAGTTATTCAAGTTACGACGAGACGTGAATCTAGTCTCCAATGTGTTGGAT
The DNA here is from genome assembly GCA_004369135.1 of Dendrothele bispora CBS 962.96. Classification (NCBI taxonomy): domain Eukaryota; kingdom Fungi; phylum Basidiomycota; class Agaricomycetes; order Agaricales; genus Dendrothele; species Dendrothele bispora. The sequence goes on along the minus strand of ML179244.1, from coordinate 41,668 downwards.
GTGCCCGAGTTGTTCTGGGACGAAGCGAGTTTGAAAGAGTTGTATGATGCTGTGAGGGAATATATGGAGATTGGAGGTAGGGTGCAGGTGTTGAATGAAAAGTTGGATATGGCAAGTGATTTTGTGAGTTGATATGATTCATCTGCCCTCTGTCATTGGCTTTTTGTTTGGTTCTGAATGTATGGATACTGACAAATTGATTGTTTAGTTGGAAGCGATACATGAACATTTGAATAATTCAGCAATGGAGAGGATTACTGTTAGTATCTTTTTTCTGGCTCCTTTCGAGTCTGTGTCTGCTCCGTTTGGCTAACCATCCTCTTCTGTGGACTAGTGGATTGTTATTTGGCTCATTGTTGTAGCAATTCTGGTCGAATTGGTTAGTCCCTTCCTTTCTTTCTGACCTTCTGTTTCCGCCTACATACCCTTCCTTTCGCGTGCACCGTTCTGATTCCATATTTCTCAAAATTGAAATAGGGCGAAGTCGTTGCGCGGTTAATCGTACATGCTACTATGGGTAGTACCGAAAGTGTGAGCGTAAGTGTTTTGGAAAGTGCTATACCCCTCCGGAGTACATTTGAGAGAGAAAACGTGTTGAGAGTGTTGGACGAAATGGCTTCGAGGGGAAGTGCGTAGTACTTACTAGGTGGACTAGTGGGTTGTGCAGTAGAGATACATTTGACGTCGGGAAAAGAGAGCATAGACCGGGATTAGCATTACCAGACAAGTATTTTACGAAACTATTAATTGTTTTCTGTCTAGCGATGCCCTTGCGCTCTTGTATACGCTTTCTGTTCGTTATGTGTGGCTGAAGGTGAATGACGGCTGTTGGGCGTTATTGATTTGTATGATCTCCCAAAGCCGATAGAATGTTGATTCGCGTGTTTAGTGTTTAATACATAAGTAACATCAATCTCAGTCAAATCGATCAGCGAAGAGCATCGAAGATAGTGAAGAGATGTGGGGATGAACATTCTTTGATTGACAGAAAAAAACACGGCGAAGACTCTAATTACCGGCCGGGTCAGGCGGGCCTGATTGGGAGTCGGGCAGAAGTTTCTCACGCTCGTGCCTCCTTCCCCCTCGCGCCAACTCTTGTTCGATTGTTCAACAGACACCTTTTGCTGCAACTTTGATCAATAAGACTATGTTTGCTTGAATTTTTCTGGCCCTGTGTATCTGAACGTTACTCTCCTGGCCCCCAATTACTCGAAACAAGAAGCATGGCACGCGGAGCTCAAGTACAACCATCTGAACCACCCTTACCGAAAGTATCTTTTCAAAAGGTAGTGGAAGAAGACGACGTAGATACTATAAAGAGGACTGGAGTACATGATGGACAAGCGAGGTCGTATGGATGTGTGTATTCTCCTGGTCGCTGGTTAGTGGGTTGAAGAGGCTGATATTGGAATGGTTTACAGACAACGATTTTTCCGAGTTCAAAACGCCAGATCATTATATTCGACATATAGGTCTGTCTCTCTCCCGTCTTCCTTCTTGATAGGTTGCTCACAGTGTAGAATACAGAACCGCTTGAAATCGACCTAGCGCGTCAGGTTGAGTATGACATGGACGAACAAGATAAAGAATGGCTCGACGCGGTCAATGTGGAGAGGAAGAAGGAGCAGATTGACAGAGTTTCGTATGAGGTTTTTGAGGTGGTTATGGATCGGTTAGAAAAGGAGTGGTTTGATTTGGTGTGTTCGCGTCTCGCGTCTTCGCGTCATTACTTGACTAGAGTTTTTTTTTAGACGAAGAACATACCGAAAAACGACTTTGCGCTACCCTCGGAGGACTCTACTTGTGCAATTTGTGACGATTCGGAGGGCGAGAATAGTAATGCAATTGTTTTTTGTGATGGTTGTAATCTCGCGGTGCATCAAGGTACATCTGCAGGAACTCATCTAGGAAGTGGTTTGCTGAGCTCTTGAGCAGATTGTTATGGTATACCTTACATCCCTGAAGGACAGTGGCTCTGTAGAAAGTGTACGGTTTCTCCTGAAATTCCCGTTGTGAGTCTTGATGTAGTATCCATCCTCTTCTCTCTTAACATTCTACAGTCGTGTATACTCTGCCCCAATGAGGGGGGTGCCTTCAAACAAACGAGCAATGGAGACTGGGTGCATCTGCTGTGTGCAATTTGGGTGCCAGAGACGTCTGTAGCAAACACTGTGGTGATGGAACCAGTTACTGGCATCGACAAGATTTCTAAACAACGATGGAAGCTAGTACGAGTCGCAGCTTATTTGTCTTTACTTCAGTTTCTTATTGCGTTCCCCCAGAAATGTTCCATTTGCGAAATACGAGAAGGTGCCTGCATCCAATGTGCCAAAACATCTTGTTTTACCGCTTTCCATACTACATGTGCTCGGAAAGATAGACTTCTATTGCCCATGAAGTCGTCCCAGGGCTCTGAAAATCTGACGTTGACGTGTTATTGTGATCGCCATCTTCCGGTTCGTGGTGTCTTTCCCTTATTCCGACCCAGAAAACTAAGTAAACTTGCAGCCAGAGCACGCAGAAGCCCGTCTCGCCGCTCTCGAGGAAGACGAAGAAGAGGATGAAGAAGAAGAACACCATGCTTCCAAAATAAATAAGTCAGCAAGAGCGTATGCGAAAACCTACAAACCTGGCCCGCCCCTCGTCCCCGCTATCATTGTCGAGCGTATTATGCAGTACATTCAGAAAGTGTCGTTGAGGAAAAAGTACGAGTTTTTACTGTTGACGGCCCGGTACTGGAGTCTTAAGAGAGAAGCGAGACGGGGGGCGCCATTGTTGAAGAGATTGCATTTGGAGCCATGGACCGCCAGCAACGGAAGTGGGAGATTGCAGAGTGAGGAGGAAAGGGAGATGAAATTGCAGGTATGTGTCTCAATACGTTGACTGTCTGGTCAACGCTTACAACGGAAATGCATGATATAGCAATTGCGCAGGTTACGACAGGATTTGGCTGACGTGAGGGGGTTAACTGAACTAACAAGGAAGAGGGAGAGTAGAAAGTTGAAGCAAATGGAGACCATAAGAGATGTGCTTGACCACTCCCTCTTTTATCACGAACCCATCCTCCGAAAAGCGTTGGAACGACTTGCTGCGTGTGTACTTCTTGATTCGTATCTACTGTAATGTTCTGACGTTCTCTTCTTAGTATGGACCGAAATAATTACTTCAGAGAACCAGTAAAAAAAGAAGATGTGCCTGACTATTATGACGTAGTCAAGCGACCAATGTGCTGGATGACTATCGACGAGAAGTTGGATCGGCATGAGTATTGGAGTGTTCACGAATTCAAGGTAGGAGGGTGAAGATCACATTGCTTGCCAAACGTTACTTATATGAAGCACAGGACGACGTTAATTTGGTCTACGACAACGCAGTTTTGTACAACAAATCGGGATCTCTTATTCATAAAAATGCTACCAGGCTCAAATCGAATTCTCTGTCGATTCTTCAAGACCTTGACCGACTATCCAGCCACAACCAAGACTCTTCCCGCACCGAAACCCGAGACCAGGCCCGTACGATAGAAGATATGAAAATTGAGCACTCCACACCTGCACCTGGTGCCCTTACATCAACGCCTATAGTTGGTGATCTCGAGCCATCTTTGAAGCTTCTCGATCTCTTGTCATCCTCTCAACTCATCCAAAACGAACTCCCTATCCTCCTTGATGCTGACCCTATCACATCTCTCTTTCAATACCAATTCCCGAAAATCAAACCTGCTCCTCCGCCGAAGCCTAAGAAGATTGTCAAAGGTCGACCTCCCAAGACTGACAAGGAACGGGAAGAGGAGAATGCTAGACGCAGAGCTAAGAGACAGGCTGAGAAAGCCGCTGAGAAGGTCCCATATCAAGTTGGGACGAGGCCGTCAAGGAGAAATTCCGCAGCCACTGCTACGAATGCAGAAGTGGGGGATAGTTCGTTCTCTTCCTCGCTTTCTGCTGCTCCTAGCTTTGAAGGTACGCCCGGCCAAGCTCAAGGCCCACCGTTATCGTCGTCCAGCGCTTCATCCAGTCCCGCAAGAAGGCGGTTGGAGCCATTTCCCTCTCAACCTCAGATATTGGACTCGTTGGACAACAAGGGATCGTTTACGCATTTCAACTCAGGGTGGATATTGCCTGCTGATCAGAAGAGGACGAGACGACCTACGCAGGTTCAAACAGCGACTCCTCCAGTATCTGTGGACAAGTCTACTCAGCCTCCGCCGAGGAAGAAGCCAAGACTGGACCCTGGATCATCGAGGCTATCGTATTCTACTGTTGAGGAGGACAATCAAACGCTGCATCCTAGCGATCCTATACAGGCACCCACAGATGTGGAGGATTACCCTGAAATGATGGATGTTGATGCTCCGGTCGAAATACCACCAGAATCTTCGTCTGTTCCGCCTGAAGAGGTTGATGAAGCTGGTGTGTGGAGGACGAAGTTTTTGTCTGCGACTGGGCATGGGAACAGTAGCTCTGTGGAAGTTGAGAGTGGGAACAATAAACTTATTATTATGCCTGATGGAACGAGGATATTAGAGGAGCTGGATACACCTGCAACGAGGAGGGAGAAGAATATGAGGAAGAAAGCAGAGAGGGAGAAGATATTGGCTGCCGCTGCCGAGTGGAACGAAAATCGGGTGGAGACCGAACCGGAGGCAGCGGGATCTACGGTTGTAGAGACGGATGGTGCCCAAGCGGTCGCAGGTCCTTCTGGCACGGAAAACCATATTGGAGGTGCTCAGGTTGAGGCCAACGTAGAACAAGTCGCTGCAAGACCAACTAAGCAAGAATCCGAACTTGACAGTATCAGGGAGCCTGCGATTGCGATTGCCGAAGAAGCGTCCGCTACGGCTGAGAAGAAACCCCGAAACGATAGGAAACGGAAGAGGTCAAACGAAAGTTCGCCAACACCTCAAGGCAGTCGTGCGTCTGCTCCATCGACCGTGGCTAAATCTACACCTGCACGTAAAACTGGTTTGCTCACTCGGAGTGCCGCCGCGGAGCCTGGAGCGATTATTCTCAAGAGTGGGGAGAAGCTACCAGGTGGGACGTTGGTATGGGCCAAGAGCAGTAAGTGGTTTCTCTGTTTTGGTATAGTTCCTTTTCGGTCCTGGTGCTCAGAACACACCATTTGCAATATCTTTTAGGTACATTCCCGTGGTGGCCTGCGGTTGTGTTCGATGCGGACAACGAAACTGTTCCTGTGAATATCAAAGAAATGCTCCAAGAGGCAATTAGAAAAAGCAAAGAGAAGGAGATGTACATCGTGCAGTTCTTCGACAAGACGAGTTCTTGGTACGTAATCTCCTGCCTGCTTGTGGGAGGGTTAGAATTTTAATCATATGCGATAAGGCAATGTAATCCAGTTTCCAAACTTCGTTATCTAGGAGAAGACAAAGGTACGTATCTTGTGTTCGTGTTTATGTTCAGGAAAATTTGTTGGCTGATTGGCAAATTGGTTTTGTAGAATTGGACGATGATATGTTGTCGAAAACCTCGAAACGGCAAAAGTGGAAGAACGCTACCATACGCAATGAGTGTACAGAGGCCTTCAAGTGAGTGAAAAACTGGGAGTCGCTTGAATTCGGTTCTCACAAGTGAATATAGGGATGCACAGAATTCGATTGAAGAGGACGATTCTTCGCAGGAAAGGACGGTGGACAACGACCTGTAGTGATGGCTTCCTCACAACTTTAGCGTGATTTTGAAATATCACCTCCCCTTTGGGTGTATGTACGTATACTTATCCTTACAGAATTTCTTGTGTCTGCTTCCTTCCTTCTTCCGCACTTTGCTGTATGCTCAGAGACAATTTTGATGTATTTTTAATTTATGTCTTTAAATTTATGCACTTGTACATGTTGTGGCGGACACGCCTGTTTTATATGTTCTATCTTGGTTTCTGCTTCTCGAACTGAGCTCGCATCAGATGTTTTGGAATTGGGGTGTCAGTTGAACGAGCCCAGGTAATTTGTATCTATGAGCTCGTATAAGCTCCAGGTTTATTCTGGGATACGGTGCCTCAAGGTTGCCTACAGGCTTTTGAGCACCCAGGTCGTGCTAGGCTTGAGAATCAGATGCACCGAGAATAGGATCGACCTTATCGACCGAGGACGACCGAGGACAACCGAGGGCACAGCATGGAATAACATGTGAATCTGAGAGTACTATGTATCGCTGTTTCGCAACTACTTACAGGGTGTAAACCATTGAAAGTTGCTCTTCAAAACGTATTTCTTTTGTCGAAAACATATCTCTGACATACAGTGGCGGCCGTAGGAAATTCGCAGTCCCAAAAGGGAAGAAAATTCCCATCCGCCAAATTTGAATGGAAGAGCTTACGAAAGCTTACGACGCGCCTTAATTTTGTAAGATACAATTGTTTCCAGCGCAGATGGGAATTTTTCTCCTTTTTGGGACTGCGAATTTCCTACGGCCGCCACTGTAGGTCGATGACAAGGTCATGTGGATGGTTTAGCGTTTTAGAGGTGAGACAGAGGGTCAAATGGGAATCGGAAGTGAATTGATGTAAAGATCGCTCGGAGAACTCCATTACTCTGACTGCCTGATAAGGCAAGCATCGAGACTGATAAGATAAACGAGTCAAAATCACATGAAAGTAAGCGAGGGTCTTGAAAAAGCAGAGAATGAGTCTGCGCTTTTTGCTTCTAAACCACCATGTCTACTGCGACTGACAAGTCCACTGTTCCGATGCCCTCCAAGGCTGACTCGTCCTCGCCCCCCGAGCTGACCGTCATCTCTCGCTTCGCCTCCATCCCTTTGATCGCCACCTCCCTGGACGTGGTCAATGAGACCTTATCTAACAACGCGTATACTAGGGCGCCGTACTCGACAGCCAAAGGTCTCTCTCTTTCTGCCTACAAGATCACCGAGCCAGTGCAGATACAGCTCGCTCCAATCCTTGTTCGTGCCGACGGTTATGCAAATAAGGCCGTCGACATGGTCGAATCGCGTTACCCTTCCGCCTTCACTGTCACTCCCGACGACTTGCTCTCGTATGTCCGCGAAACTCAAAGATCTTACTCTGATTATGTCCGCGAAAGACGGGCTAGTGCTTCCAAGGTTATCGATGAAAAGGTTCGGACTCCGGCCATTCATGTCGCTGAAGGTATCGACCAGGTATATTCTTATCTTTATGTCTTTTCTGAGACAATAGTGACGCATATATGCGCTTTTAGAGGTTCGCGCCCATCGTTGACCGATTGCAGATTGCTGTTTCTCGCATCAGCTCTAATACTTCTTCCCCCGCCGGTTCTCCAAGCTCTGAAAACACGTCCGGTCGATATCAGTACCAGCGGGTTTTTGCGCTCTCTAAGGATCTACAGGACTCGCTATGGATAATCTCGAACGAGCAACTCAAACAACTTCAAAGCCATTCGGTCCTCGTGTAAGCTTCCTTTGACCCATCATTAAGATGTTATGTTTATGTGAACCTTCTTCAGCCAACGTGCGTCCGATACCGCTCAGTCGATAAGTGCGATTACGACATCGTCTATCACTTCTGCCCAAGCTAGTATCCATGCCCTCTCGGACAACATGCTCAATGAGCTTAAGCATCTTCAGTCTCAGGTCGTCGACATCTCTATATCTCTCCAGAATTCCGCCTCTGCGACTATTCGCGACCCCTCATCTCAGATTCCTCCCCAAATTCAGCAAAAATATACAGAACTTTCGAGCAGTCTTCATGCCACAGCCACCGATTTGCACAAGATACTGGTCACGAAGGATATGCCCTTGCAGGAGAAGGTATCGCGCGTTGGTACCCAGGTTCGAGAGAGTGTGGATCCTCTTTTGGAGAGCTTGAAGCAAAACTTGTCTGACCTCCTCGCCCGTGGCAAAACGACCGCTGAACAATCCGCTCCCAAGGTCAACGGCGTAAATGGTGTTCATTGATGGATTAACGACCTTGTACTGTTTTATGGACCATTTTTATTCCTTATAATGATTACTTGGGTTCTGTGAAAAGAACATAGACTATTGGTATCGTTGTTTCTGTGTTGTACCCTATGCATCATATGAGCTGTGTATTCGCTGTTGTTAGAGAACTCAGTGGAAAGTTTCCACCAGAATCATTAATTCATTTTTTTACTTATTTGCTTGAAGCACTCAGCGCTCGTTCTCAGCTTTTACTCTGAGATTACTTACCTACCTGTCTACCTGGTTTACGGGACCACGTATGTCTACTACTTCAAGGTACAACCATCCTCTGGCTTTGACCTGAGATTAATTACTCTCGCGTTCCTCCTCCTAGCATTGTGGGACACGGCGCCTCGAATCTAATTTCTGATGGTATATAGTAGCAAGTGGTAATAATATACTTATGTACGGGAGATATGTAAAGCAACTCATTGAACAACTCATTAAATCCTGGACATGAACCCTTTACCCAAGATCGAGTATCGAGACGAAATCAATACATATAGCTTGAGACCTAGCACGACGTTCCCTTTATAATTGCAGCTGCTTTTTCTCCAATCGTATAAGCAAGAGTCTGTGGCACAAGATTTCTATGGTTAGGCTTGGTCACTGCGACGAAAGAATGTACAAACCTGAGTATGAGCAGAAATGTGCGTCGGTGCAATGGATACATCGGCCACTCGGATATTCGAAGTCCTAATTATATACATGTTGTAATTGAGTGATGGAATAAGAGAAAATGAAGGAACAGAAACTTACCCGTAGACTACGAGGTCTGCAGCGACGACACCGTTCTTTTCTCTTGGAAGCATGGAAGCTGTGCCGATGGGATGGTACTACATATGACGCAAAAGATCTCGTTAGCGCTTCTGAAGAATATGTTTGTGACAAGGGGGAGGAGGGACAAAAAAACACGTACACCTAAGTTGACGGTCTTTCGGATGAACTATGAGGGAACGAATCAGCGAAACAAAAATCGAAGCATGTGTTCAGAAAACATACATCTATCCATTGGTCGATGGTAGTAGTGTTTGCTGAAGAGAATCAAGCGAACGAACTCAGCGATCACCGTACGAGTGCTACAGAAAAACGAGATATAATGAATGACGTACCACCAGGCCAAACCTCTTCCTCCTCCAAAATCTCACCAAACGCCTTGGTCTGCATTATTTTTCTACCGTATGCGGTAGCTTTGGCAAGGAACCAAGTATCCCACTCCGTCGAGAGAACCTTGGGGTCGATAATAGGGTGGTCGTAAATGGACGTCGAGTTGATGTGCTATTGAAGATAAATCGAGTATACAGTAAGCACCGGACTGAGGTGTGGAAAAGAAACGCTTACAATAGAACCTCGTGAAAGAGGATGCAGATGGGTTATAGCCAAGGAGATGTAGCTCGTGTTAGGTAACTTGTTTTCACCTCCAGAGAAGGAATTGAACTACGTATGAGAGAAGAATCGAATCCGTGTTCAGTCTCTTCTGGAGATAAGGAGAGAAAAAGAAAGAAAAACGACGCACGATGATATATTCCGCTTGCGGTGAACCGTTGAAAACATTCTTCTTGATCAGCTCAAACTGGTCGTCCGAGATGGAATCAGGTTTAGTAGCGAGAATCTGTTCAGCTTCAGCAAGCTCGTCGCTCGTCAAGACCGTCAGGGCAGAGCTCATATCTCCAGCACCTTGAGCGAATGTCTGTACGGTTCATTTGTTTTCAACGACACGAACGAGTAGATTCCTACACGGAGGACCCAACTTACAAGCCAGCCTGTACCAGTGTTTTCGTAGAGAGCTTGTTGCTGGAAGAGAAAGAAAAGAAAATTAGCTTTGGTGAAAGATTATATCCATTTTGCGAAAAAAAAACGTACTTCAGCGAGCAAGGTTTGATTATATCCCAAAGCATCAAAGGAAAGGTAACCATCCTTGAGTTGATAAGTAATAATGGTCAACGACCTGAGATAAAAAATAGACGTTGAATTCTTCGACAGACCCGATAGAAAGATTTACCAAGAGAAAAAAGAGTACTACGTACTGGTCTTCGAAGTTCGCTCCAACACCCTTGAGGTCTAATTTTACATCGATTCCCAATGGTCCAAGAATATCAGAATCACCAATACCAGAGAGTTCGAGGAGCTGAGGAGTACGAATGGTCCCAGCAGAGAGGATGACTTCGCCTTTGGTACTGAGTTTCGCGGTGTAAGAGGTTCCGTCAGGAGAGGCGAATTCAACGCCGGTTGCTTTGACGAGTTGTTTAGAAGAAGTCTTGGTGTCTAGTTTAGTAACGGTTGCGTTTGAAAGAACGACTAGATTGCTTGATGACAAGTTGGGTGTCACTTTAACGGCGTAGTAGATTAAAACGTCAATCAAGGATGATTTTGTCAGTCAGCTGGGAGTGTCTTACGGTAAGCAAACTCAGAGGTTTCGCGTGAAGGAGGGATTGGTTTGGTGGTTTGGGAAGAGAGACTGTAGTAGGCTCCTGTGTTGTTGCCACTGTACGGGTCTCGGTTGAAGGGATGGCCGAGTTCAACACAAGCGTCGATGAGTTTTGTGTGTTGACTATAGAAAAAAACAAAGCGATAGTCAGATACATATATTAAATCCAGACTTTTTTTCAAGAATACCAAGACGTACAGGGGAAGAAATTCAGGGAAAGAAATATCAACTGGGCCTGACAAACCGTGTGACGAGGGTTCGACAACGAAACCGTACTCATTGACAAGCTCGGTCGAAGGAACATTGAGTCTCTCAGCCTAAAAAAAGTACGTTTGGTTAGTCTCGAGCTTTCGAGTCCCCTTGTGATTCTATTCGGCTTACTTTGACAAGACACTTGTGCATGTCCTGCCAATTCCATCCAGGAGAACCGAGGGCCTCGTAGGCGTCGTATTCGACTTGATCTCCGGTTATCCACACAAGGCCATTGACGGCAGAGCCTCCTCCCAAAATCTGTTCGAGTTTTGAGTTGATGAAAATTAAACAGACAAAGCGCTGGTGGTATCTACCTTTCCAGATGAGAGATTGATTTCAAGATTGCTGGCATACTCTTGAGGAGAGGTCTGGCTGTATTTCAGAATACATCTCTCAGCATTAGTTGAGAAGAGAGATTTACCGTGTAGAACCAGTCAATATCGGTCCCGATAAAATGGAAGGAGTTTTCGGGAATGGTGACCAAGTCACTAAAGAAGGATAAATCGTCAATTCGTCATGAATGCATTCTGATGGGTCGGCTGACCTGTCTACTCCAGAACCACCAGCTTCGATGACCAAGACCTTTTTGTGAGGATCCTCGGAAAGACGCTTAGCTATAGTGAGCCCAGCAGTTCCTCCACCTACGACAATCTAGAACAATCTTTAGTCGTCCGAACGCGTAAAGAACTAAAAAAAAACGAACGTAGCTAGAGAAGTATGAATTAGGATATTATCGTCATCTTCTCAATGACAAAGCAACTCACTCGTATTTATGCTCCAGAGCCTTCTTAGCATCAGTAGGAGAACTGCCAATATTTATAAGTTTTCCATGAGACACGGCTGCAAGCACGAGAGGTAAGAGGAGTTTGAACGGTACGAGCATGGTAAAGAGAGAAAAAGGGGGAGAGGGTGGGATAGAAATAGCATCCTTCAAAATGACCTTTCCTTTTAAAGCATCGCTCCTGTCCGGGCGCAAATCCATATATTGATATATGCTAAACGATCGGCTATTTGCCGTCGCTGGTAATCGGTAAATCCCTCCTCCCCCCGACATGTGCAATCCAACAACCAAAAACCTTTGCCCCTGGGTCCTGGGACCTCAAAAATTTGAATAAAATTCGTCAAGGGGACTATGTACATACGTGCGTGCTGAGTCGACTGGTGGTTGCTCAGCGAGTATACGGAACCCACATGATCATTATACGATTCTCTCTGAGCAGAGCCAAGAATGAGCAAAACAGGAGCCGAGGAGGAGAGATCAACGCCAGAGGACAAAGGAAAGGGGTGTACAACAGGTGTCGGTCAAGGGTACCGGTTCATGAGTATATGAAAATACCTTTTAACCCGCCCAATATTTGAGCCCCTTGGGCCTTTGAGTACTTAGACCCTGATATATACTTGACCATATTCGTCGAGTCCAACAAGTTTAGCCAGCGCTATTTATCTTATTACAGTGAGTAAAGATCTGGAGAGTAGGCCAGTACGAAACAGGGAGGGAAGAGAACGAATAACAACAAAGTGAGGGTGGATGTTCGGAAGAGCGCGCTAAGACGATTGAGATGGTGGATACACAACCACTTGGGTGAAATGAAATGAACAGAAAAGTGAACAGATAGGTCGGGGCCACTTGTGGTCGGACGGACCGACGTCAGGTGGAAGCACAGGAAAGCGAGAGTCCCTCTTCAAATAGTCGATACTACCGTTCCCAGGGATGTACCTGAGTATTGACACTCGTCGAGTGTAGATGAGGACCAGGTACTGTGTGGCGACATCAGTCGTACAAGTTTCGGGAGATCATCCTGTCCCGTCTCGAGAAGTAATTATTCACGAAGACTGAGAACCGAATGATCGAATCGTCAGAGTCTTTCACTCAAAAAATAAGTCGGATAAGGCCCATGTGGACCGTGTTCAACGATCCTACTGCAGCCGTGACAGAGTGGTAACGGTTTTTGAAAAGCCGTCAAATTCGTCGGGAGATTCGGGTGTGATGTGTCAGTGTCAAACGACTCAAACACCTCGAGCTCATGATTTTACGAGGCTGTCAATTTCAACTATCAACGCATCTATAATCAATAACGAGTATCAATTATGGTCAAGCACCTGGCTTCTGGGACAATTACCAGAAGATAATCGTTCTCGCACCCTCAGATTAAAAGGCGTACGCGTGGTCAGTTTGGTGTCCTTCTCAGCGATTTTTTAGTCGCGATTCGCAGGGATGCCTTCTAGACGATATGTAGTTCCAACTGAAGTCGAGAGTCGTCGGAAAGTCCGCGAGATAGGTGGTACAGAGGTACCTGCTGGGAATTTCCATTTTGGGATCTGCTCGTGTCACGCAGAGCAGTCACATCGACCAAAATGGAAATTTCCAAGGGATACCCTTGTACCCCAGACAGACTTTTTTCCGACGTTTGCTCCTTGGCTGAAGTTCACTTGGTGAGTTGGCCATGACACCTACAAATTCACAGGGTGCAATCACTGATTTCAGACGCCCAGCCTGAAATCTTACTGCAATCTTTTGGAATCGACTCCTGTACAATTGCTTGATGCCTAGCAAAACGTCTTCATGGTCTGTGCCCCGCTTTTGGTGTTAATTCCTGTCATCGGAATCGCACCGATGTCCTGTGATCTCGGATAACTGACGGAAGATCGATCTAATAAATGCTGACCATCACGAATCTTTTGCGTCCAGTTTCGAGGTCCTTTATCGTCTGTTCTCTTTCATCGTTGACTATGATACGAGGGACTGCATCTATGGACCTACGTCTTCCTTGGGCTTGCATCACAACTTTAGGCTGGGAGATATCACCCACGTTCGACGCATAAAAAGGTAGGTGGGTTTTAACTTCATTCTTAGTGAGCTTTGGATGTCAAGTGAGTACTTAATGATTTTCTTATCTTTCCATCGTGTTTGTAGCGTCTGAATTCGAGAAACATCTCCCGACCCTGCGTTTGAGTCTAGTATCTTTTTTTTCTCGCATCTCTAAAACCATGATACATACTACCGGGCTGATGGTCCCAGAAAAACGGGTAAGTGTTTGCGTGTGGGTGCCTAGATAGTGTATTTTAAGGAATCAAAGCGCGCCGATCATGCATGTACTAAAATAGTGCCTTCAGAACATCATTATGATTTACGGTCATTGACCGGCCCAATGGAAGTTATACTAGTATGATTTTTACCCACAGTACCTCGTATAAGTAGAAGGATTCAGCGCTATAGGTCATTGTTCACATCCCACCATGTCTGTTCCTATCAACGAAGGTTACGTCGAGCTTGATCTCCCCTCCGCCGGTCAGCCATGCAAAACATGGTACAGACTTTACGGTTCACTTTCTTCTGGACGTCGCCCCCTCGTTGCCCTTCATGGAGGTCCTGGCTGTACTCACGACTATCTAACTGATTTGTCGGGTCTCACATCTAAATATGACATTCCGCTAATCCTATACGATCAGTTTGGAGCGGGAAACTCCACACATCTCCCGTCAAAGGCTGGCGACACGTCTTTTTGGACGGAGGACCTTTTCCTCTTTGAACTTGATGCCGTCTTGGCCAAGCTCGGAATCAAAGAAGATTATGACTTACTCGGTCATTCGTGGGGAGGGATGTTGGCCGCTCGTCATGGTTCAAAGCAGCCAAAGGGGTTAAATAAGTTGATTATATCGAGTTCGCCGAGTGATATGAAGATGTGGGTAGAGGCCCAGAACAAACTGCGCGAGGAACTCCCCAAGGACGTCCAAGAGGCCCTAACCAAGCACGAAACAGAAGGGACAACAGAGAGTGAAGGATATAAGAAAGCAGTGGATGTGTTTTATGACCACTTCTTGTGCACCTTGAAACCTTGGCCAGATAATTTTAAAAAGAGCATGGAGAAGATGGAAGAAGACTCGACGGTTTACCTGACCATGTAGGGGATTCTTCACCTATTTATCTGTGATCGCGGCTGATTTCTTTTTTTTTTTCGATGATTAGGAACGGGCCGTCGGAGTTCTTTATCACCGGATCGTTGAAAGATTGGAGTATCCTCGAGGATATTCATCGCATCAACGTACCTACCCTTTTGACTAATGGTCGAAAAGACGAGGCTCAAGACAGCACCGTTCTTCCTTTTTTCGAGAAGATAGCTAAAGTGAAATGGGTCACGTTTGAAAAATCGAGTCATACACCCCATCTTGAAGAGACAGAAAGGTATCTGGAAGTTGTTGGGTCCTTCTTAACGATGTGAGAAGTGAACGTAGCTCGGATCCTTGTATTCATCAGTCAAATAATTAAATACATGTTTAAGCTCGGGCCTTCAAGGCCGCTGCATGGGTAGTGTCAAGCTGGTAGACTGGATCAGTCGGGTAGATGGCATAACCGTCGTTTGCGGTTGGTCCATTGGTCAAAACCGAACCAGCTTGCCTGCAATGAAAAAGTTTGAGCAACGGAAAACATCTGTAAAATACCTAACTTATACACTTACCAGATGAGATCACCGGTCAATCCAGAACTCAGAATGGTAGAATACCAAGATGTATATGTTGTTTGTTTGTCGCCAGTAGTACCAAATTCTTCCATGATAACAGGTTTCTTTTGTGCTTTCATCGATGCTGCGTGGTCAGTAATCCACTGGTTACCAAACCCAGTTGGGTCTGCGCCTTCACCCCATGATTCCTGGTCATAAGAAGATAAGAAAAGAGGACTACTCAAAGAAAGAGATGTAGTACCGGGTATAGCTATACGTGTAACAAACATTCAGGTTTTAGGCTGCGAAGCGGGTCGATGAAGAGATATCACATACGTGGAAAGTTCCAAAGTCAATTGAACTAATTTTCAAATTAGCATCAAAATCGACACCTTCTCCTCCTCTGCAGTCGGTTGTTAGCCTACTGACCACAACGAAAAATTAGAGATTTACTGGTAAACATATATGGCGTTGCCGGGGTCGTTGTAAAACCCTTCATCCCCAATAGCGACTAGGTGGTTTTTGTCGATGGACTTGATAAAGGCCGACAGCTCTGTTGCCCAATTGGTGATTGTCTTTGTTGTGCAAGTACCGGAATTTGTGCTGAAATGGATGAACGCTGTTAGAACAACGATAATTTGCAAATGATTCATACCCTTACCCGGGTGAACCGCTGCACCTGGGTTCGTTTGCTACGTCAAAGTTAGAAAGCACTTGCTTTGGAAATTATGTCATCGACATACCGAGTTCCCAACCCTACATAGATTCAAAAAACTTAAATGACTTAAATGGAGGATAGTAGGTGTGAATACGTACTAGGATGGTGGGTTCGTTCAAGTACCTAGTTACAAAGGTCTGAACATAGCTCTTGAAAGCGGTCTTCACAGCGTCATTGGTATAAAAGCTGTCGTGGAAGCCCGACGAACCCAATATCTGGTTGACATAGACATCCATACCCCCTTAATAGAATAGGCATGAGTACTCCGAAATCGTTAGTAATTAGATGATTTACCATAGTCAGACCAGTTGTTTGTTCTTCGACGCAAATTTTCTTAGTCGTTACTCGTCAATTTAGAGTGTTCAAGAAGCTTACAGTGCAACGATGAGTCTGAGACCATGTTTTTTGGCCAAAGCCACCAGGTTATCTGTGACAAATTATATATTAGCACAACATATGAAAAACTGATTAAATAGCGAAGCTACCAAAGTTTTGAAGACCAGTGCTTCCAGTATTGACAGTAGGTTTTCCTCCGGACCAAGACTGATAGTAGATACCATTCGGGCTGGTGACCTCGTTGAAGCCCCTGAGAGCACATGTAAACCTCGAAATCGAGGAAAAGAGTCGGAAAATCTTACCAAGTCCTGGGAACAATGGGGTGTCACTTTGATAATCGACGAAATTTATAAGTCACGTTTACGTACCTTACAGTGGTCGCCCCAGTCGCCGCGATGTCAGCGAAGGCTTTGTCCATGTCTGAAGAACTCAAGCCGAACAACCCAACCCAGTAAGAGTTTGCGCTGAGATAAAACCCACTTAGTGCACTTGTCACTGGTTCGGACTCGAGTCTACGCTTACCCTACCGCAGTAAACTTTTTGCCATCAAGCGTGAATTCGGTGCCAGAAGTCTTCACAAATCCAGTGGACACAGGAGTGCTTGGACTGGTCGTTGTGGGTACGGCAACTGTCGTGCTTGTCCTAGTACTGGTGCTTGACGGGGCAGGGGCCGAGCTAGATGCTCCTCGAATACACTGAGAATAATAGGGGTTGACAACCACACAAGCCGTTCCAGAAACGCAAGCTAGATTTGAAGCTATGGCAATTGGGATGTCATACTATGAAATATCTGGCTTACCAGTGGACCCAGTCCAACCTGGAAGTTAGGGTTAGCGCGACGCTTGGAAAGTCATGAAGAATTCGTCACCTATTCCACCACATTGGCCCCATTCCGGAGATGTCTGCGCGTGAGCGTTCACGATGGCTAGAGCTAGCGCAACAATGCTCGTCAGAAACTTCATTTTTGAAGAGTGGGGGACTACGTGTTCAACACACTGTGCACGTACCTTTATAAACCTTGGACTTATGATCATGACCGATTGAGGCAACTATCAGCTCATTTCATTCCGATGACACTCCGAAAAACAACAGCAGAGGAAAAACTTATAGTGAGTCATGATCAGAATATGCTCATGGAATTTCAGGCCCCGGTATTTTTGAGGAGAAACTGAATTCGACAATACCGAATTTTTAGTCGTGGTCATAAGGTGAAGAAATGGTATATTGATTAGAATGTTGCGATGCTCAATACAGTTATAATTTATTTGTGTCTATGCTCTTGCTTTGAGGGCCGCGGCATGGCTGGCTTCTAGTTGATAAACTTGGTCAGTAGTGTAGATGGCATACCCATCGTTTGGGGTTAGACCGCTCGACAACGAGGAACCAGCTTGCCTACGATGAAATTAGCTGGAACTGCTACAACAGCTCAAGGTCAATTAGACACCCACCAGATGAGATCACCGGTCAAGCCAGAGCTCTCGATAGTAGAATACCAAGATGTATAAGTTGTTTCCTTGTCACCAGTAGTACCAAACTCTTCCATAATAACAGGTTTATTGAACGTTTTCATTGAAGTTGCGTGATCTGTGATCCATTGGTTCCCAAAGCCGATTGGGTCATTTGATTGACCCCATGGTTCCTGAGTAGGACAAGAAAAGATGAGACAGCTTAATTTAACGAACATTTGCATAGATAATTCCGTACCGGATATAACTGGAGATGATTAATGTTCAGAAGACCAGAACAAGCTAACAAAAGCGCCACTCACATGGAACGTCCCAAAATCAATCGTGCTGATAGCTAGGTTAGCATCAAAGTCAACGCCCTCGCCACCTCTACAGCCCATTCATCAATTATCGATACAGATGAACATCGTATTGAAAACTGACTGGTAGGGGTAGAGAGCATTGCCTGGGTCATTGAAGAACCCCTCGTCTCCCAAACCAACCAAGTGATTTGAGTCGATAGATTTAATGAACGCCGACATCTCAGACACCCAATTAGTGATCGTTTTCGTAGTGCAGGTGCCAGAGTTCGAGCTTGCATGAGGGAAAAGCATCAGAACGGATATCGTCTTTCAAGATACGAAGCATCTTACCCAGAAGATCCCGTACATCTCGGTTCATTGACTTTGTCGTAGTCGTCAGCCGGAAACGCTCCACTCAGATAATTCACATACCGAGCTCCCATCCCTGTCAGTCAAAGTTAGTATGTCTGTCAAAATGTCGACTCAGCCACGAACCAAAATGGTCGGTTCATTCAAGTATCTTGTAACAAAGGTTCGAACGTAATTCTTGAAAGCGGTTTTGACTTCTTCGTTAGTGTAGAAATTGTCGTGGAAGCCTGAAGATCCCAATATTTGATTTACATTGACATCCATGCCGCCTGAGCGAGAAAAAAATAAGGATTTGACCGGCTCGGTTAGTCTGACAGGACACACCATAGTCAGCCCTGATGTACGGGAGTCGGTTTAGACATTGGCTTAAAGCGATGGACACCAAAAACGCACCAGTTGTTCGTTCTGCGAAAATCCAGTAAGTAGACATTATCTTAGAGGACATTATCTTAGAGTTCTCAGAAAGCTTACAGAGCAACAATCAATTTCAGGCCATGTTGTTCAGCTCGTGAGACTACGTTGTCTAAAACGAGTACGTTGAGTCACTAATCGGTCAGGGGACGTAAGGGCGTCGAAGACTTGCCAAAGTTTTGAAGACCCGTACTTCCTGTATTGATGGTCGGGGTGCTACCAGACCAAGACTGGTAGTAGATTCCGCTTGGGCTAGTGACTTCATGAAACCCCCTAAACGACTATCAATTACGCTCAGCCGGAAAAATAGATCGAAAAATCGTACCAGGTCCTGAAAGTCAGTCGAGCAGTCAGTTGAAAAAGTTCTGAAAAAATTAGTACCAAAAACTTACCGGACAGTTGTAGCACCGGTCGCAGCGATATCCGAGAACGCTTTATCCATATCATCAGCACTCAAGCCATTGAGTCCAATCCAGTATGAGTTGGCGCTACGAATGGGTGGTTGAGCAGACGTTCAGAGCGAAAATTTATCAACACTCACCCGACGACAGTAAATTTTTGACCATCCAAAGTAAATCCAGTGCCAGACGTCTCAACAAATTGTGCATTGGTAGTCACGAACGCTAAAGACAAAGCAACAAGACTGGCCGAGAACTTCATGTTGAGAAAATTGTCATACACGGTTTCGAGAACAACATAGTTTTATAGGATCGACTGTTGAGGGGGCTCTCTCGGAATAACCTCGTATAATTTTTTTTCAAATGCCTAGCTCGTTGCTGGGATCAACAAGATGGTTTTCGCATAATATGATTGAAATTTGTTTTACCAGTTTCACGATCAGAGGACGTCACTTTATCGTATAAGATAGAAGCCGTAAAGTTCTCTGTGGTGAGAAAAAGATCACACAAGAATCGTCAAAAGAGTAAAGTCTAGAGACCGTGGCAAAAAACATGAACTGTGAGTCTGACCATACTCGGTCTGCTCATTGCGATCAGAGAAGTTCGATTTGAAGAAACCATACGGTAGGAAAAACGCTGAAAGCCAAACGAGGGAATGAGATTCTTGAGAAGTCAGATGATAATAATGAGTAGCACATGATCAATTAGCGCTCCGGTTTTGCTGCTCCGCTTCCAAGCGTCCGTGGTGAAGTAAAGACGGTCCGCAAACATGCTCTGAGAGTACGGTCATGAAAGTAGTTTTCCGAGTTCCATACGAGGTTTCTGCGAGTGTTAATGAATCACTTGTCATAAATCCTCAAGCCCTTTCTCAAAGTACATTTAATGCCAGTACTTCTTTAACACGAGCTTTGTTTTTGACGCAAACGAACGTTAACTCGTCCAGGTTCCATTCCGTCATACTTCATTAAGACATCCTTCGTTGTGCGGTCCCTGAGAGTCTAACTCCATGTTAAAATCCCACTGAAATATTCCTTCAATCTCTCTACCCCACTTCCATCCATCGACACGACAGTGCCGACCCAGGAGTCCGGTCTGAATACAATGATTGCTCCTTTCGTCGGGTCAACACCATATATCTCATGTGCCTTAACAGACTCGTCAAGATATACCGTTCCAAGAGGCGTGACACCCAGAACCTCTTGACCACCGTTGCCAAACACCGATGGAATTGTAAACCATCTGAAGACACGTTTGGGAAAGAGAGCGACGAAAGACTGTGAATCAGATAAGGCGGTTTTCACCGAGATGAGAGAGGATCTTGTGTACCCCGGATTGCCGGCGAATAGGACTATTCTACAAGGAGATTTTCAGTATTACTGGATATCATCAACGTCAATGACTATTGCTCACGAAAATTTTGCGTCATTGCTCAAAATTGACTGCAGTCGAATGGGATCCCCTGTGCTTAAACGAAGATCAGCGCTATCATCACAGGGAATCCTCTGAAAGGAGTAGCTCTACCCAAGCTTCGTAAGATACACATCGGGTGCTCGTTCTCCAGGATTGATTGTTGCCCTGGAAGGTCCTGGATCCTCGAAATTGACGATACTGGGCGCTACGGGTCCGGACAAACGTTAGCCAAAGCTTGTGACTGAGATTTTTGAGTACACATACGATATGATATTCCTAGTCCAAGAGTAAACAACTGCATGTTGATATCTTCAAACCACTCTGTTAGGATTTCCCTGAGTCGAAAGAATGTCAGCAGAGAAGAAATAGTCCTCTTTCGTAACCGGCTTACCTAGTGTGTTCCTTTCGTCCTTCAAATCTAGACGGATATTGCCCTGATATCAACATACTAATTGTTTTGTCGTTATCTATGACCTGCCGAACAAGAGGCCGTCGTTCTGCATCATATGAGTCAAGTAATGATTTCTTCCCGATTCCTTGAACACACAGCTGGTTATTAGACAATGAAGTCAGCAAAGGGACTCCGGAAGATGTACTGATGACTTACTGCGAGCTTCCAAGCCAGCTTGATTGCACTAGTAAGTTGTCAGTCAGAAACTTTCAGCTCAATTGACGAAGACTAACTCATGAACACCTGTGTTCAATCCTTGGGCAGAGCCGGAACTGTGCGTATGGCAAGCATCACCAGCGAGAAAGACCCGATCATGAGCACAAAACGTCCCCGCTATCCGTTGCCCAATACCCTAAAGGTCAAAGAGGTCGTGAATAAGCTGCAAAAACTTCTTGATGAAAAACTTACGTATATCGTAAACCAATCCACTCTTTCAAACTCCAGCTCAAAAGGACTCACAGCTTTCTTTGCTTCTTCCATGGCCACTTCTAGCGTTACACCTTGTTCTCCCCCATACTTTTCTAGCAGCTTCTGACTGAAGACATAGCCTATTCTCGTTAGACCATTGTCATTTGGACACCATAGAATCTGTCCGTGGGAAGCACTGTCTATCGAGTTGAGGTTTCGAAAGCTTGGCATGTTGGTTTTCACGATAGCGTCCATACGGATCCACCGATGTTTAGTATTCTCGCCGTCGAAAGAAATGTTTGCAAGTTTGCGTACAACAGATTTGCCTCCCTATATATGGTGAGTAGGGGATCGGAAGGACGGAACATGATTGACACTTACATCTGCGCCTACAAGATACTTGCTGTGTTCAGAGAAATTCAGAATTAACTAGTGAAAACATAGGTGGTACTCACACCTTGATCTCTATGATTTCATCCTTGACCAAATCTTTGACATGGGCTGTGACAGAATACAGATTGTCTGCACCTTCGTTTATATCGTAGCCTTCAAATCTATGCTGAAAGTAGGGTTTGATGCCAAAGTCTTCCAGAGCTTGGATGAGTTGCTCCTCTGTTAGGCGTTGACGAAGATGTAGACTGTTCGTATAGAATGAGTGCTGAAAGAATCTTGAGCGTCTGGGACCGAACATACGCAAATTTATAGAATGTATCTCCTGTATATCTTTAGCCCTAGTTAATATGTTCTGCACGAGCGCACGTACCCAATTTGTCCATCCTACTTCCGTACATCAGCCCTCCTTTGACGCGACGGCCCCTAGGCTCGCTAGTTAGAGCGCAAACAATAGATGTTTCCAAATTACAGACACACTCATGAAAGTGCAAGCCAGATCTTGTTACCACTCCCAACTGCATCAACCTCTCGGCCATATCTACTGTATCCAACAGCTCGATAGTTCGTGGCCATAACGTGCAGGCGCGTCCATAACATGGCATCATGTTCTTGTCATCTTGCTCTGTGTATGTGGATGTATTTATGAAGATTCCTAAATCGACATTGGGATTGACTTACCAACGAGAAGAGGTTTGCATCCAAAGCGAGCGAGTTGATATGCTATAAGTGATCCGACGGGTCCTCCGCCTACGCTAATAGGTTTAGATATCGATCCGGGAATCAGATGAGAAGTTGTTGAGAGAAACAAGGCAGTTCCTTACACGAGAACGTCTGCGACCAAAGGTGCCATGGAAGGTCAAACTCAAGAGCTGTGAACGTTCTCAACTATCGAGGGTATTCATTTTGATGTGGGAGTCTTTACCAAAAGTACCCGGAGTTATCGGCGACGCGGACAAGGGATACGGCCGTACCGTCGTGATACGAACAAAATATAGAGAAAAGAGCTGACAATTGCGCTGATCGCAGACGTTGTAAGGACAAATAAGTAAGCATATGTATAACGAAATTTGTACAAGTCAATGTACGAATTACGAATCCAATCTCTAACAAGAACACTCCACCGAGTGTATCTCATAGAGTAGACTATCGACGATATATCGCAACATTAATTAAGAGGTTGTGGTTGTCCATCGAATAAGATCGTCAATCTGTCGCGACTGTGCGCACCCGAGAATGCTTCACAGGCTTCTGTCCGCAACGAGTGACCAGAAAGGCGGTCCACACGTGCAAAATCGAGCACGATCTTTGTGGTCAACCCACCCTCTTGATCACTGACAGAGGATTTCCGGTCAAGTGTTTCCCACATAGACCATTGAGGGTGAAATATTCCCTCCGGAGTCACCGTGATGAATGATTCCCAATTAAAATGGAGCATTAACTCCCGTATAGTCGAGGACTTTGACAACGCGTCAATGACATCCATAGCATAATTAAGTGCGAATGTGGTGACTGCTTCTGGATATTTCCTGCTGGTGGGCAAAAGATCGTTTTTCACGGAGAGGTGCACGTGAAGAAACGCTAATTTAGGGAGGGAAGTGAAGAATTCCATATCTCCAGGATGATGAGGAACTCTTCTTCCGTGAACATGCCAAGTGAGGTGTTCCAATGAAGTCTTGGTCAAAGACTTTAGGAAACGATCTTCTTCCCATGAGGATACAGCAGAGCATTCCAACTGACGCAATTTAGTAGTATTGACGAGGGACATCAGCGGGGCTTGCTCGAGAAGGTCAATGGACGTCGATATGCGCATAGATTTGAGCTGGAGGGTTTCCAAAGAATTTTGACCCGAGACAACTATCAAACTATATCTCGACCTTCCCAATTCAAGGTGTTCCAGTCCGGTACAAGACTCCAGGATACCAAGCAAGGCAAAGGAGGAAGGCGATGGTTGACCCCAATCTGGTACCGCCATGGTCGTTATCTGTAAGGTATTCCCTGGACGTCCCTCCTGAATTTTTCGATGGACTTTTTCGCTTCATTCGAGAGCCGGTTCCAGTAGATTGGAGAGATTTGAAGATTCAGACGTTTAAGCTTCACTAGTCTGTCTAGAATCGATGGAAGAGGCGATTCTGGTTCCAGTACCCAGTTACGATCAGCGATCGATGGCATATCAAAAATGGTGAGATTTTCCACTAGCAAGGCTATTCGGGGGGAGTGTATAAGGAGTCGATTGAATTTATGGAACTGGGACATGCACTTCGTTGTGTGATCATCGTTAAGTATTGTTCTCAATTGGACACTGGAGAACAAGAGCGCCTGTGACCGCGAACGAAGCCGGCTAGAGACACTTGAGATTGCTTTAAGACTAGAGGTAGAGTCAAGAAGATCAATAGTTTTGTCAATGAGCTCTTGAGGAAGCTCGTCGTATTTCGCCATTCGCGCTCGGATCATCGTGACTGACTCAGTGACACTGATTCAAGTGATTGAACGCGATCCACGAGTCCCACGTGACAGACGCGCTGCTTTTTCAACAAGTCTTAACATCAACCGCCATGGACGCCAACTTCGAGCTGGCTGATGCCGTAGAACAGCTTACTGATCCTTCAAATATTGAACTTCAACATGAACGCGATGTCGCGAACGAGGACGTGGATCGCCTTTTGGAGGGTGCGACATTATCAGTGTTTTATGACCTTGTATCCTGATCAGAAGTTTTCTGTAGAGGCCGTTGAAGCTGTTGCGGAGAATGGCGACTCCATAACAAGCCCCGAAATTTCTGGAACCTATTGTAGTCTACTCAAGTCGTCTGACACCATCTCCGGGGCTGTCATGAACAAACTACTCGATTTCATTTCCTCCGGACTACAATCCGAATTTGATAGTACTCTTGCTGATATCAATGCGGGCGAAGATTACCAAAGGCACAAGGTGCCACTGGAGATGTATGCCTTTCTCCTGCAATGGTTTGTCCTGGCGGCGGAGAAAGTTAAACCAATAGATGGTGAAGCGATCTCTGCAGCAGCTCCCAGGGCTAGGAGAGGTCGTGGAGGACGAGGTGGAAGAACAGGCGGTCGCTCTGCTGCATCCAGGAAAGAAGCTGAACAATGGACGTGGAACGACCAGATTCCGGGCACTCTTGCTTTGATCAGCAAAGGTCTGTTGAAATTGCAGACAGCTACTTTGCGTATCTGGACCACTACTACTGAACGAGAGACCTTCGTCAGGTGTGTATTTATTCACTCTCCTTGAACACTCATACCGACTCGTTCCCGTAGTTGCTTGACACGACCGGCCTATCATATCGCAGAAAACGAAACGTACATGAAATCCCAAGAAATCAGAAACAGCGTCTACCAGGTCATATGCCGAGCTGTTAAACATCAAAACCACGGTCCGACAGCCCAAATTCTCATTATGCAGCGTTTGCAATATTATGATTACCTAGGCGAACCTATGGCCGAGTGCCTTGCTCTTCTTGCCACGAGCTACGACCATTCTCAACTGGGAGACGAAATCCTGCGCGAGATATCGCAAAAGTCTTTCAGCGCCAACGACAACAAGGTCACGAAGACTTTTGCCCGATTTTTGACCACCTACTCCGAGAGGGCTCCGAGATCAGCTTTGAAGCAAATGAGTTTGCTGCTGGAGCAATTGGACTCAGAGGTATCTTTTGTTGCTCAGTATTGCATTACAAGGATTAATTTGCTTGCGTACAGTCTTATACTATTCGTGTCGCGATCGTTGAAATCATGGGCGCCATCATCTTTGACCTCAGCGAAACGCTTTCTGCTGAAGTAACTGACGACTCTGTCGATCCCAAAAAGCTCGAAAAGGAAATCAAAGGACTCTACGAACACCTCTTAGATAGGATGCTTGACGTCGCCGTTAACGTCCGCGGCAAAGTCCTCAATGTATGTTCAAGACTCTGCGATTCTAAGCTCAAGTTTCCCAAACAGCGATTGGCGATGACGAATGCCGCCACTGCGGCCTTGGAGGATAAATCTCCTCTAGTTCGAAGGCCGGCCCTCTCGTTGCTGGTGAAGTTGATCTTGACGCACCCCTGGGGAATGGTGCAGGGAGGACTGTTGGAGATCGACGTCTTTCAAAAACAATATGAGGAAGTGAAAGCTGAATTACAGAAGATTCAGGATCAAATGGATAGCACAATTGCCAGAGATACGGAAGGGGATGGAGAAGAGGACGACGGGAGGAAAAAGAAAAAAAAGAGGAGGTAAGTCATCTATTTTTCGTTGTGTATGTAAAACTTATTGTCTTTCCCAGCAATGACGACATGGATGTTGATCCCAAAGAGACTCAAGAACAAACCGATGAAGAAGATGAAGATGAAGAGGACGATGAAGACGAAGAAGAGGATCCAGAATCCATGGCCGTCGATGAAGAGAATGGTGATGGTCATACACAGAGCCCCAAACCCAAGAAGAAATCAAAGCTCAAACCTCGTCAATCTCAGTTAGACATTTCTGCTATCAACGAACAGCAGATTGATACCCGACAACACGCTTTCTTGACGCTTCGCAAACGATACTATTCTGAAGCGCTGCAGTTCATTCGGTCTATCGAAGAGTCCATGGAACTCATATCTCAACTTCTCGGCTCCAGGAGCAAACCAGAAGTACTGGAGGCTATTGAATTCTTCCGAGTAGCCTCTGAGTACAAGTTTGCTTCTGCAGAGGTGCGTATTCGATGGCAGATAGAGTGTATGCATTGCTAATCCGAGTCTTAGACTGGATTAAAGAAGATGATTCATTTGATTTGGTCTAAGGACAATAGTACCACATCCGAGGATGGTGACATTCTCAAAGGTATTCGCTCTAGACTGTTAGAGTGTTACCGTAGCCTCTACTTCGACGCTGTCGCTGACCTTGAGCCCAAGGCTCAGGTTAGCCGTATTGCCAAAAACATGGTCAAGTACGTGATTTCCTTCTGTCGTCATTACAATAATACTTATTCCTTCGTAGCCTGACCTATGATGCCACTCTTGCTGAACTCACTAGTCTGGAAGAGATGATGCGGATAATGATGGAAGAGGACCATATACACCGAGATGTCATAAACAAACTATGGCAGGTGTTCAGTGCGTTATTGAGTATTTCCCTATGTCTGAGCAGTCATTCTGATCATGTGCGTCTAGGTGCCGACCGAGTTCTTCCCAAAACCCAGAGGAGAGGCGCAATTATCATTCTTGGTATGCTTGCCTCAGCCAAACGGAGTATCTTGACAGACCGAGTCGATACTATGCTCAAAGTCGGATTAGGAGCATTAGGCAAGGTATGAGAGTTATCGACCACCTCGTTTCGAGTAAGATGACTCAGTCCAGACAGGCTGACCTGACTCTTGCGCGGTACACCTGCGTTGCGCTTCAACGGCTTAATGGTAGCGCGAAAAAGATCAAAGGCGAGCGCTTTTTTCGATTTTTATTGTATAGCGCTAACCCTAGCTTATAGGTTCTCTACAGGACAAGACCATTCGCATCGAAATGGATAATCTCATTTTCCGCAAGCTTCGTGTTGCGATTGAACGTCCCTGTCGGTCTAAGGACTGGTTCGGTTTGGCGGAGCAAGCCATCAACACTATTTACGCGCTTGGTGACCATCCAGATCTGTTGTGCGACGAGATTATAAGAACCTTGACAAAGAGAGTCTTTACGAGGAAGTCGGCTTCGAAGGAAAAGGAAACCCAGGATCGGGATCAGACAGCAATGGATCCGGATGCCATGGACGAGGACCAACCGGAGAACGATAATCAAAGCCAAGGTCAAAATCAGATAGGAACGGAAAACGACCAATGTGACGCGTTTGAACTGAGTCAGTTGTTATTCGTGGTGGGACACGTTGCTATCAAACAGATAGTGTATCTGGAGTTAGTCGAAAGGGAGTTGAAGAGGCAGAAGGACGAGAAGCAGGCAGGTAAGTAATATAACTTCCACGCATATCTCGGTCCTTGATGAGTGACTACCTTCTACAGCCGAAAAACAGGCAAAAGGTGCTCAACCAGCTCAGAAAGACGGAGAAGAACTAGACCAAGTCGCCGGGAACGCTGAAGATGAGATTGCGGACAGGATATCGGAAGTGAGAGAGAACGAGCTTCTTTTTGGAGAACGTTCACTCTTCAAGGTGTTCGGACCTATGCTTGTCAGCATTGTCTCTAGTCCGAAGAAATTCAAGGTACATTATTTTTGACATAGAGTTTCCTCTCACTCAACAATGCATAGAACCCCACTCTTCGGGCAGCTGCAATGCTTTCCCTCAGCAAATTCCTCTGCGTTTCCTCCAAATTCTGCGAGCAACACCATTGGCTTCTTTTTAAAGTCTTCGAAACCTCGAAATCCGTCAACATTCGTTCCAATATCGCTATTGCGCTCGGCGACGTTGCCGTCTCTTTCAGCACGATCATTGACGAGAACAGCAATGAGCTTTACAAAGGCTTGACTGACCCCGATCCGCGCGTCAAGAAGAACACACTGATGGTGCTCACGCATTTGATCTTGAACGGAATGGTCAAGGTAAAGGGTCAATTGGGAGAGATGGCGAAGTGTTTGGAGGATGAGGACCAGAGGATTGCGGATCTGGCGAAGCTGTTCTTCCGTGATCTTGCAACGAAGGATAATGCGATTTACAATAACTTGCCAGACAGTATGTGTGCCCCTTCTGCCTGGGGTGCTTAATGAATAACTGACCCTCGCATTGCGTGCTCATAGTCATCAGCCATCTCTCTACGGGTGAACATGCCGTCGATGAGGAAACCTTCCAGAAAACCCTCAAGTACATCTTCACATTTATCGAAAAGGTACGGAAACGCCCACTCCCGTCTCCCGTCTTGACCTGAACTTCCTCGATACCAGGAAAAACAAGCTGAGACTATTGTCGAAAAACTTTGTCAACGCTTCCGACTTTCTGAAGACCCAAGGCAGTGGAGGGACATCGCGTTCTGTCTTGCGTTGCTCAATTACAAGTCCGAAAAGAGCGTCAAGAAACTGACTGAAGGACTGCCGTTCTATAGAGACAAACTGCATGAGCAGGGTGTTTACGACAAGTTTGGAGAAATCCTAACCAAGGCCCGGCAGACCAAGTTTGGTACGAAAGATTTGACGACGGAGTTGAACGAGTTTGAAGAGGTACGTTCAGATGTTTCTAGCCCTACTGGTGAAGGCTAACAGTTCTCGTCTTGTTCCCCCCCTAAAGATCTTGGAAGAACATAAACGCCAGGGTGAAGACGACCAGGCGTTGGAGAAACGTGCTCAAGGAAAGAAAGCTGCAGCGAAGAAGAGAGCTACGAGGAAAAGTGAGTGAACTTTTTCCTTGTGTGCTGTTTACAAAAAGCTAACTTGAGATCCTCAGATGCTAGTCGTGCGACTGCGAAGAAAGTCAAGGTGGAAAGGGAGTCAGATGGGGAGGGAGATGAAGAGTGAGGATGGGGCTTTGTTAGGTTTTGGGGAAGCCTTGGAGGTCGAAAGTCGATTTCTCGTGGACTTGATATGATTCTTATATCTTTATTATTGTACTAAATGCCTTTCACTGGTTGTGTTAATTTGGTCGTCGATTGCTGTATTTCCTACAATCTTGTACGATGATATAACGAATTCTTGCATCTTGAAGTTGTTTGATTGTTTTGATGTATCTTGTGCAAATCATCCGGTTTCCGTATTCCGAACCACAGTGGCTCACAATTGAAACGTCTCTCGCCATCGTCCTTGCCCTGATTTCGGTTTCTGATTTAGAGATGGGTGACCAGAAGTTTCTGACCATGCGACTTTTCTTCTCTCTGTGGAAAGCGTTTCCAGGAGTGTCAAGATTTTTATCTCTTCCAGCGCCTAAGTTTGTGTCAAATCAGATTGATACCGAGTCTAACTGTCTAAGCTTGATATTTGGATACCGACAAATATAGTCCTACTCAATTCGTAGAGTATTTTTAGAAGTCCCCTTGACTCGCATATCATTTGGTAAAGATCTTTCGACCTAGGACCGCGTGCCGCTAACGTTCGGAGTCCAAAGTTGAGATTGCACAACGACACACGTCCTGATATTTTCAATGGCAAGACAACGTGTTTACATGTACATGTAAAGGTGTCTCCCGTTCTCGACAGGTCTGAGCATCCAAGACAATTGCTCGGCCTTTCAAAATTGGATTGTTGCGGCCCTAGGTGTGGATCGTTGATTCCAAACACTAAAGGAGACCACGCGAAATGAACGCCTTTCTGAAAAAAAAAAAATACTCTACGAATTGAGTAGGACTGAATGCTATGCAGCAAGTTGGGCGCCAACCTGAACAGTAAAAGAACAAAGAAAAGGAGGAACCTCCTCCTTATCCTCAATCTTTGCATGATGCGAGAAACAGACTATTATCCCCCTAGTCTTTCTCAGCTTTCAACCCCCACCACACCTAGCTCCATCCCCAAGCGCTCTTCTCTTGCCCGTCTCTTCAGAGAAGACCCTGGTGTTAAAGGATGTGGCTGGTTCGCTCCTTACAGGGAGCAGCGTTTTCATGTTCTTGGGAACGTTCTCCGTGTCCTGTTCCACGTAATATTCGCTCCTCTCGCCAGTATCCCTGTTGGTGATGCTTTGGGTAATGCGGTCTATAACTTTGCTTCACTTGATTGGTTTGGCGAACTCCTGGACACACCCGATGCTGTTTTGCAACATCCTTCGGAGCCATTTACATCCATACCTCTCATCGAAAAACCACTTTACAGTGGCACTGGATCCGACATTTCTTCCTCTATGGCTACATCATCTCCTGATGTGTATGAGCCCTTTAGCTACAAACCTCGTTGGATGTTGGAGGTGACGATTCGCAATGGACAATACACTTCTCATAAACAGATTAATTGGGTGGCCGACGAAGTTGGTTCTAGTAACAGATATACTGCGATCAGCTACGACATGGAATCTGCTTATGTCCTGTTTTCCGAAGCGGGAAGGCACACCGAGGATCCAAGTCCGGAGGGGAAAAAGTGGTCACTTGCAGATCGCAGACGTATCGCAAAACAGCTTCTGATCGAGTATTGTTCTGCGAATAGGGATCGACAAGTCTCTCTGGACCGTACAGAGTTTATTTGGCTTGATGAGTTCTGTATTACAAAGGAAGGCGAAGAAAAAAGTCATCGAGATGCAGATGAGTTGCGTAAGGAGAGAAAGGCGGAGCTGGGCCGTCTGACCGACATTTTCAGAGGCGCACATACCGTGGTTGTGTTTTGTCAAGACATAGGTTGCGATCATACCACGTTCGCTTGTCAGTGGGGTAAACGGCTTTTCACTCTAGGAGAAATTCTCAACGCCAACAAGGTTCAACGGATGACTCGCAAAACCATGCCTGGGAAGGATGCCGAACTTACAACTTTCCTTTATTCCGAGTCAGCACAATCTTTCCGGGAACGTATGATGCATCACGCCGCCCAAGCAGGGAAATGGCATCTTCACGCTCTTCTGCGTCAGTCCAATAACGGTGGGAGTGAAACTTGGCAATCCGCCATTCATGCCCTCATGGTAGAAGCAATACGACGGGATAGGGAGACAGGCTATCGCGATCATGAGTTGCTTGCACAGGGTCTGAATGGACTCTTGCCCCGTCGAGCACGTGTGCGTCATTTGACTGGCAAGAATGGGTGGACAGATTTATCATGGTTGTTGGAACTTAACCAAGGGTTTTACAATATGGCCGCCCTCGCTGCAGTTTGCAGCCTAAACGACACACCCGACTCTGATAATGGCTGGCTTGGCCCGCCTATTGAACCGAGGGCAGGGTGTGAGCGGCTCGAACCTCTGGTGACTGCTTTCCCTGTGGTCGGAGTGGACGCAAAAGGAAAAACTACTTCACATCTCAACATAGTGGGCGCAGACAATATCGGACTTTTTCCCAGCCCAAGAAGGGATGGCAAGGCATTGTATCGCAATCCTGCTCTCAAAAGGAAGAAGGTCGTCTCGACAGCGCTTCTCGTTACGAGTTGGATAATAGGGTTTATTCTGATCATAGATGCCTTGGCAGAGATTTTCCTAGCCAGTCCCGCCTCCAAGGCACTTGCTGGTGTATTACTCATATACTTCTCTTCTATTCTCTATGTCATCTTCCGCCTAATCGTCGGAACGTGGCATCTTGAGCGTAGTGGCTGGGTGTTTCTGAGCGAAGGGCGAATGAACGATGGAAAGAAAGGCGATCTCGCCTGGGGAAGCAGACCTGAGCTTGTTCTGGGACAAATTGACGATCGTCTAGGAAAGCTCGCTGAATGGGGAGAACGGCAGATGGCCCCGGAATGGGACAGCCCTACGAGAGTACCTTGCATGATGGGGCATTTGGTTGATATGGTTGCGGGAATAAAGGTTCGAGTCGTTGTAACGGGAAGGCCTAATTCGATGGTGGTGCTAGCGGTTCACGGCAGTGGGGTCACGTATATGCTTTTGAATCGTCCTCGTGGAGTGGGCCGAGTGGCGGAGAAGCTTGGTATGGCGAATCTTCCTCCCTTCACACTTGCAATCACAGAAAAGGGTGGGTCGGTCAGAGTTGGGATTGCGCCACCCGAGAAGAAGAAAGGTTTTTGGTCGTTGTTGTGGTCAGGCCTCTAGACTTCGAATTTTAATGACTGGAAAGAGATTGTTATGAACTTATTTTTCGATGTAAATCCAAGTCCAGTAGAAATTTGCATTCTTGAACACTTTTTTTGTTGATTGTCTTCCCCGTAAATCCTCGAAAACGGTACGTTCGAGGCGACGACCTGAGAATGACCGATTGATTGTACTTGAACGCACGTTGGGAGTTGAAGATGTGAGTCTTGACCATGTTGGCAATGAGTTCAGAGTTGGATTGGCCCTCGCATCGTCATGCCGTGGTGTTTTTAGGATGGGAGAAGCGGAGAAAGGAGCGCCAAGGTGAGTGCGTCATTGATTGGCACGTGCAACGGCGGCTGCCACAGACGCCATGCCAGCGGTTCCGAGAGCGTCTACCCTTCGATTGCAAATCTTGGAGCTGGCTCAAATGAAGAACGTTCCATGTTCATAGGGATTAAGTGTTGATGCAGATTGACGTTCTAGCAAACCCCAATTCCGGGATTCGATGCTCAGTAGAAGATAGGGGAGGTGGATTGATTTCCTCAGTATTTCCCTGGCAACATTCCCAACCAACATCTAGGAGGAGTTTTTAGATTACTTCCGGCGGGGGAAGAAAAGGAAGGAAGGACAAGACGTGGAGAGGGGTAGACCTGGGGAGGCTTGACTTGGAACTTTGTTGATAGGATATTTCTAGGTTCCACATCTATACCGAACGCTCTTTAATCGTTGTGCTTTCCGCGCCCGAAATATTCATGCGTGTCAGGAGTGTGGGAGGTACGGGGTCAACAAGGTGAGCATAGCCCGTGTTTCAAGTGGAAGTATTCAGTGGAAAAAATGGATAAATTTTCACTGAGAGTAAGTAGACATGTCAAACGTTTGGAATTGCATTACACGGTTTGGATAGACCTGGAAGGGAAGAGAAGAAATCGGAAAACGGACTAGGTATGACTTCGGGCTTGAAACTTCAGGACTTGCTGGGGACAATGCAGTTGCGAGGCTGGGCGTGGCGCAAGGTCAGGGTTTTTGAAGACCAAGATATGAAAGAAAGTTGAACGTTGAGGCTTGGTCACGATTAGTGTAGTAAAATAAGGCCCATCGTGGGTGTTGAAGACGAGTTTTTGTATGTAGTAGCTTGTTGATTTTACATGCCAAGCCGGTGGCAAGCAGCCCGACATTCGACTTTTTGCTAAGTATTCTCGGTTGAATGGCATACTTACCTGTGTTGGTATGTGCCATCGCGGTCTCCGGATCGATAGACCTGTATTACTATGTTGAATGATCAAAATACGTGGTAGGCCGGCTTGAGCATGATAAATTAGTAACCTACTTATCAAAAGAATTATCCACGAGATTTCGGCTATCGGTAAAATATCGACAGTAGGGGCTTCTTGCAGCTTCTATAGGTCAGAAGGCCAGGTATTTATGAGTGCTTAGGTATAGTGAACTCCTGCAAAACTAGGAAAGTGGACTCTAGGAGCGTTGCTTGGATTAGAAGGAATGAAAGGAACCAACAAACCGGAGCGCTCATAATCCAAATGGGAAGGGTCCAGGGTAGAGAATAGAAATCCAGAATCAACAGAGATCAGCATCAACGACAGAGTGAATGGTAGTCGACCATGATGTAGAGCAAATAGCACCGCAGTCGAGCTTGTGTACTTTTATTTGTGGGATGGATTAAAGCGAGACATTTACCTAAGGTTAAGGTTTAGAAATAATGTCGTCTGCGGTCCAAGTGCATCGTCAAAGCACCCTTTCGACCGACACAGACCCCTTGTCATCATCCGCCGCATCTTTCAGGACAGCCCCCTCACCTTCTGTGTCGTCTTCCCTGAACGTTTTCGGCCTGGATAGCCCTATTTCCTCCCCACCGTCTCCAACGATGAACAGCGTTCATCCTACATCGTACAAGCCAGAGTCCCTTCAGGTGGACACATCCGAGTCGATAATTAAAACCCTCATTCCACCTCCATTGCCTTCACCGCCCGCTAGCGACGATGGTGACGGTGAAGCACAAAGGGAAAGGGAGAGAGAGTTAGAGCTAGAGCGAGAAAGGAAGCAGAAAGAAAAGGAACCACAAGCACTCTCCAGGCCCTCGCAATCCGAACCTGTAACTCTTCGAGTAGCATCTCAAGCTCGTTCGTCAGAGCTGGATACCACACCCAATGCTAATGCCACCCCCAATAATGCTCGTACGTCGTTGGAGACCGTCCGGGCCGACATGCCTAAACCGGCTCCTGGTGACTACCTCCAACCACCCCCAATGTCCACCCACGCTCCTCACCATACTCACCGTCCTCACCGACGCAATACAACCGGCTCTGCTGCCCGGTCCGGTTCCGTCTCCTCGTCATCTACCGTCCCACCCCCTACTCGTTCCTTACACACACAATACGCTTCTCAACCACATTACTCTACCCCTGTCATTGCAGACGATGCTGGTTTTGGCGTGGAGAACCCAATGTCGAGTCAAATCGAAGCTGACGTGAATGACGACATACAGACTTCGATTCAGATGCACGCGGACAGAATTAGAAGAGAGAGGATGGAGAAGCGTGCTCATCAGCAGGCTCAAGCGGAGGCTCAGCTTACTCGTAAGGCCTCGTCGTACGCAGGCAAAAGGCCAAAGCTCGGTGAAGATGTACCCCTTGTTGGAAACTTGATTGGAGAGGATCACGTCAACTATGTCTTAATGTATAATATGTTGACTGGGATTAGGATTGGTGTAAGTTCTCTACGGTTCTTCTTTTTCGTTCCGGGCCCAAACGATCAATGATTAACCAATGCCTCGTGTGCGTTGATTCCGCTAGGTTTCCCGTTGCCAAGCCAAAGTCAAGCGCCCACTCACTGACGAAGACTTTACCGCCAAACACAAGTACTCCTTCGACATTATCGGAAACGAATTGACTCCCTCTGCCAAGTACGACTTCAAATTCAAAGACTATGCTCCTTGGGTTTTCCGCGCTCTCAGGGAAGACCATTTCCATCTCGACCCAGCGGATTACCTGCTGAGTTTGACGGACAAGTACATCCTGAGCGAGTTGGGCAGTCCGGGGAAGAGTGGAAGTTTCTTCTATTTCAGTAGGGATTACAGGTTCATTATCAAGACGATACATCATAGGGAACACAAGTTTTTACTGGGGGTGCGTGCTCTCATCTGCCTTTTGGTTTTCATTCATTTCATTCATGTCGATTTCATGTCTTAGGTCCTCAAACGTTACTACGAGCACGTCAAAAACAATCCCCACACTCTCCTTTCCCGTTTCTATGGTTTGCACCGAGTCAAAATGCCTCGAGGTCGCAAGATCCATTTCGTGATCATGAACAATCTCTTCCCACCTCATCGCGATGTCCACGAAACGTACGATTTGAAGGGGAGCACCGTCGGCAGAGAATGGATCGATAGGCAAAAGAAGGAGCAAGAAAAGGCTGAGACGCAAAGCATGGCCTCTGAAAAGCATCGTGAAGAGAAGAAGGAGAAGAAGAAAGTCTCGTCACCAGTGATGAAAGACCTCAACTGGATTAAAGCCCACAATTGCCTCGAGCTTGGTCCGGAGAAACGAGCGTTGTTGACCGAACAGCTGAGAAGGGATAAAGATATGTTGAAAGAGATTAAGGTTATGGATTATTCATTGCTTGTTGGGATACATAATATGAAGAGGGGAAATAGGGATCAGGTCAGGAGAAAGACGTTGAGGGTGTTCGAGCCCGAGTTGAAGGGCGAATTGGCGATTGCGGGAAGCACACGGCCTGTGGGGATGGGTGCAGCAGGTAGGAGTGTGACGTCATATGGACATGGACAGTCGTCGACAAGGCCGGTTGTAAGTGGTAGAGCACCGTTGACAAAGAGTATGTCGATGAACCTTGCGCATAGTGGAAGTGCTAGGAGTGGGACGGTCTCAAAGGATGTGCTTGCGTTGAGAAAGGCGATGAGGGAGAGTGATCCTAGACCTTGGTCGGAGAAGGAGTTTCATGGGGACGGCACGTCGATAAGAGGAGTTTCGGGACATGGAAGATCATTGTCTGCTGGCACTGGAGCTTCCGCCTCTGGCTCTGGACTGGACGGAAGAGTGTTGCCTACAGTCAAAATAGAGGCAGCATTGACAACAACAGAGGACGTACATATGACGGAGACCAATATGGCTAGTGGATTTGTTGTTTCACCTGTGGGAGGCTGTCCTGGAGAATCAGAGGAGGACACACCAACGGGAGATTACTTTGCGCATGGTTCAATACCAACAGTCTTCACTTCAGAACCTCAATGCCAAGAACCTTCCTCCCCTACCAGTCCCGTCTCTCTGGAACATAATGATGCCTCCGCTGCCTCTCCTACCACCGCTACTACCTCGGACAATACCCAAACCTCTGCCACTACCTCTACAAGCGACACAACACCTGACTCCTATTCCCCTCTGCCCGAACTCGATTTACCTTTAAACATGTCGGAAGACAACCGTGCTCATTTCGTTTTCTACCAAGATGAGGGAGGGTTGAGGGCAACAGACGAAGAAAACAAAGAAATGGAGACGATTTATTATCTGGGTGTTATCGATATTCTGACGCCGTACGGAGGGTTAAAGAAAGTGGAGCACTTTTGGAAGGGCTTGAGTGCGGATCGGGTAGGTTTTTCTTTCCTTTACGTGGCTTCCGAGGGAACGATGATATACTTATGACGGTTTCTCTTTTTTTTTTTTTCATTTTATAGCACAAAATAAGTCCAGTTCCACCTGCAGAGTACGCAGAGAGGTTCTTCAAGTTTATGAAGGCGATTATGAGAGGAGGCAGTGGAGGCCAGGATTTTGTTTGAGGCTTTAGGATGATGTTGAATGGTCCTGCCTGATCTTTGACTTCTTTGACGACCCCTTATGACCTCTTACATCTCTTCTCTTGCCGCTTTTCTGACCTTAAGGCTTTATCTTTGATTCCCATGCTCTTTCCTCGACTCACGCTTTACCTTATCTCCTGTGACCCTTATTTCGATTGACTGCTATCCTCCTTTTTTCGACGATGCTTATATTACATTACCCTCTTCTTTCTTATTTCATACTTGCATATTGTCAGTCTCGGTGCATCACTTATCTTTATCTGTTCATTTTTTTGGCCTCGAGATTCCCTTTTCGCGTCGCTTTATTATTTCTCTATCTGCTTGTTTCGCTATTCTGTTTTATCTATTTAACTGCAACTCAACGGTCACAACTGCAATGTCCGATTTCAATTTCAATATCCCCCCTTTGCTCTTCTCCCCTTTTTGCTGTCTACATCAAAAGCTTTTCACTTCTGGCCCTTTCCTTTTTCTTCTTGCATGTACTCTTCTCACTCATTATTGCTCCTTGTGTCTGGTTTTGGTTCTTTTCTTGGTTGTGGTTTTGGCTTGATCTTTCGTCACCCCGCACATACTGCATTCATATTTGGTTGATTCACCCCCTTGCTTGTCTTTATCTGTCTCCGTCTTCCCCTCCTCTATTCCGCAACGCACGCTCCTTTCTCTCTATTGTTTCCTTATTATCAGACGTGCCGCACTTGGTACCTCTATACACACTCCTTATATACACTTCACTCGTAGGCTCTTCCCTCCTCATCCGAGATCTTCTATTTCCTACAGCTGACACCAACTCAAACGTCGATCCTTTGCTTTTCCCTGGACACGCTACACACACCACACTCATTTCATATCTTTTTGCATGGATTCTCATTCTCTTTGACTTTTAGACCTTTTTCGTGGATTGTAACCATTTTACATACGCTCATTTGCATACACCACAGCCCACTCGTTGTCGTTCCTTACAATTCCTCTGTCCTCTTTATCTATCCTTTTTTCTTAATCTCTATGTTAGAGTTCTTGTTAATTTTTTTTGCTTTACCTTTTATTCCCCTGCCTACCTCTTCCCCCTTCCATTCACCCCCCATGGCCATGATGGTGATAATTGCGGATCACCTCTTCCTGCCGACATCTACCTATGTACGCACTAAAGCGTATACCCATCATCATCGTAATTCGGACGACGACAACGAGATGCCGAGGAGAGAATCAAACCAAAAACCAAAGAACCCCGAAACCGAAACCGAAACCGAAACAAGCAATTGTGGAACCCCAAAGTAGTACTAGTAGTAATTTGCATTCACGAACTACTCTTACGACCAAGAACAGAACAGAATAGGAAATCTTGGACTTTTTTTTTGGACTCAATTAGAGGTTTTACCAGTTCACTAGTAAATTGGGTGATATACGGCACATACTAGAACTGGTGTAGGAATTTTTTCTGGATGAGTGCCAATATGTACATACTATAGATCGCTTCCTTTTTCTTTGGCCCAAAGGATTTGATTGATGAGAATCACTGACGCGTCACTGCAGTTCGGCAAGTGAGGTACAGAACGCGTTACAAGTCCTCGGCCTCGACGTTGACATCTACAGTCAATCAATCATCAGCCCTGTTGAATTCTTCGGAAATGACTCTCACGTTGTGGTCGTATAAATACCAGCGATGGAGTGTCAATGATTAAACCTTGTTGGCTTGCCATGTCCCTGGTCACATTCACACTGCCTAAGGAGTGAGTTTTCCCAATATCCTGTTCGAATTCCAGACCTCTTGCCTTGCTTCGTCGCATACTTATAAGAGCTAGATTCGTATACGTAGGAGCAGCTGTAGTCTCCACGGTCTATCTCCTTGGATGGCAGACAATTGTGGTCGAAAGAGCAAGGAAAAAGGCTGATGTGAAATATCCCCAGTGTAAGCGCTCGTTTGATTCTCTCTCCCAGTCTTCAATGTTGAGTTGAATCATTACCACACACGCTATATCTAGTATACGCGGAAAAAGAAGAAGCTGAAAAGTCGTCTGAAAAGATGAAGTTCAACTGTGCGCAACGTGCACACCAAAATACGCTCGAGCAGCTTCCGACGCTCTACGTTACGTGAGTACCTTTTTCCTTTGATCTTGGTCCTAACTGCATACTTACCACGTATGATTCCCGCTAAATATAGAACCCTTGTAGTTGGAACCAAGTATCCCGTAGTTGCAGCATCTGCGTTGGGCACCTGGGTTCTCGCTCGAGTGTTGTACACCCGTGGATATGCGACTGGCAACCCAGAAAAGGTGCGTACGAATTTTCTGTTTCGTGAAGAGCTTGCCCATACCAATACGAACACATCCTTCATTACAGCGTGTGCTGGGAGCTGCGCTGGGCTCTCTCATGTCCCTCCCTCTGACCCTCGCGGCTGCCTACGTAGTCGTGAATGCTTGCTACAATTTGGTTTAGTTTCACAAGTTCACCTCAGGAATGTCAACTCGAAACTGAGATCACTAGTCTCCAAGCATCAATAATTTCATCATGCGGCTTTGGGATCAGTTGATGGCAAACACTATGTTGTTCATGCAAGCTGTATGCACCGTGAAGATGGCGTGTTTGGTCGCTCACAATCCATTCCGAGTCAGGTATATTTTCCCCCTTTGTCCACGCACAAGAAACGAAGATGCAGGTAAATACGCGGATGCGAAAATATGATTTTTCGAATTGGTTGACTCGGTATCCACTTCGTCAACGGTAGAGAGCCTTCAAGTACCTCTAGGGAGCCTCACCAATTGTCACGCTTCTTAACGTCTAAAAATGCAAACTTCTCGAAGACTGATTTCGATGTGCATGGGCATTCCGCTGGATTCCGATAGTTCTGTTAATACTTCATGCATCTGATCATTGATGATTCCACCCCTCCTGCTGATCCAAACATTCGCGGCACTGGATCAATATAATATGGCATACATAGCGAGTTGCATATGAACACATCGATCATAACAGAATAATAGCAGCGATTTTTGAGCTTATAATTTTGCGATGGTGCCTTGAGATTATGGTTTTGAAGGATCGGAATCTGACAAGGTATGTGTGGTTTTGTTTTTGTGAAGAACTTGCCTACTAAGACAGGGAAATATTCGTTACTCGTATCGAAGGCGCATAGTATATTAATATCTAGGTCTCTCAATCATAATCAAGTTTCATCGTACACCATACACAGGATACGTATGTTCCTTCTCGGCGGTGAACACCTATTCATGCCGATGGCGCATTCGCATCTGTTCAACTCGGTGCATTCTCCTTTTATTGACCCCCTTTAGTCCCCCAACAGCATGTG
Organism: Dendrothele bispora CBS 962.96; assembly: GCA_004369135.1. NCBI lineage: Eukaryota > Fungi > Basidiomycota > Agaricomycetes > Agaricales > Dendrothele > Dendrothele bispora. Next base: position 1,298 of record ML179244.1, on the reverse strand, counting down.
TCTGTTTATTCAATGTTCAACGACATGTATCGCTCGACGGCGTATATTGCGTGCAGTTGTCAGGATATATAAAAGAGCAAATTCCATCCAGAACTTAGAAGTACGGCGTTCGCAGATACTATTTTATTCCAAATTAGATTAAGCAAATATTTTACAAGTTCAATACGTCGAGAGCTGCCTTGGCTGATACATATGTTGAACTCAAAATTAGCGAGAGCGTAATCAAGATGCCAGTATAAGCCGCAGGAGCACGCTGTAAATGAAAGAAAAAAATGCTGCAATAAGTACATGATCTCTTGCATACATTCGATGGCGAGAAAAGGCAAGACAGGCTCAGAGGAAATGAAAAGAGCTCACCCTCTCAGGTTTGCCAGATCCGTACGTCCTGGTGTACTCGAATCGACTCAAGACCCACAACCCACAAGCAGCAGCTGCGAAAACGGGGTATTTCGAGCCAGTAACGATTGTACTAGAAGGGCATGCTTTAGATTTGACAATTCACAAGAAATGATCATAGAGGTCTTTGAAATCACCTAAGCCAGACTATGGGAAGACTTTCTAGAGTGTTTTGATGTGCGCCTGGGCGATAACAAAAATGGTTGGTTTGCACAAAGTTCACGTCAAAGCATGAGTTTTTTTTTCGAAAACGACTCACGTTGGTAGCAATTGAACTTCATCTTCTCTAGTGATTTTTCGGCTTCATCGTAATCGGCATAGACTTCGTAAGAAAGAAAGTCAGTTAGCAAAATTTCAAGGGGCTCCCGGCTTCGGAAGTCATTATGAAAACGCGACTATATCTCACTTCGTGGGTATTTCACACCGGCTTTGTGACGGGCTGGCGCAACACAGAAAAAACTTTGATAGACTAAAAGATGGAGCGTGGATACGAGGGCCAGACCGACGTAGGGCATTCTTGAAGGTACAATAAGTCAAAAGACGATAGGAACTAGATTTGAAACAACGAAGCGTACTCTTTCGGGAGGTTCAACCCGACGAAAGTGGTTGTAGACATTGTGAGTTTGTTGGTACTTGAGAAAGAGCGAAAAGAGTGATAAAGTACTCCGAGAGTGATTGTCAGGATACTTATATACGTTCTTCGAAACACAATTCAAACCCAGAACCAAAAGTATCCGGAAGTTTCTGGTAGTATATACGCGTCACTAATCCGACGGAAGTTGCCCTGATAGCAATCTTTTGAAACGGGCTTTACAAAGCTTTTCACTTACAAAGATGCATTAGAAAGCAATGACGAGGATCATGGGCATAATGAATTTTGAAAGTGGATCAGGAGGACGTGG